>JAVCKT010022045.1:9760-25929 GCA_032273925.1 Rhynchotus rufescens
GAACAAAAATCGGCAATCTAATAACTTAAGGAAAATTTAGAGAAGGATTTTTTTTTTTTAATAAAAAGAAGGAAAAAAATACAAAGTTTCTTGACTTCTCTCAGATGATAAAGATTAGTCAGCTTTCGATGTGTGATCTAGGTGTATTTAATACTGCAAATGACCAGCAATGACTGCATGGTCATTCACAACACAGTCTTTTTTTGCTCATTTATTTGCACTGCAAACACTGCAGTGTTGCTTTCCACTTGAGTGCAGGAACATGCTAATTTCCTTGGGGCAAGACTGCCCTAATGAGGTGAGAAAGTTGGCTTTTTATATTTAAAAAAAAAAAAAAAGCTTCAGTCTCATCAGTCTGTAAGCCCCTTTCTGTAAGTTTTCTGTTTGTAATAATCTCAATCTATTGAGATTATTTCTTCTTTCTAATTGCTTCTATTTGCTTCTTTTTAATTTATATCACCTATTTGCTGATGTTTAACCTTGCAATACATAGAAGTTACCTGAATAAACAGTAATAGTGGTTGCTTTTTTCTAGGAAGCTATATTTAGCTTGAGTGCACTCTGTCTTTAAAAACACTCTTACATTGTGTTAATGTATTGATGTTCATTCCAAATGAGATTTTACCTTGTTCTTTTTCCTACTTTTAGATGTGACAAATTGCCAGACTCTTTAACCGTAATCTTACTGATACCATCAATATAGTCTAGATACCACAGGATTTTGCTAGCGAGCTAATGTAAAACTCTGTTAAAAGGAAAATATTTAAATGCTTGAAGAAATATTAGTCTCTTAAAATAACTATGTAAGTCTACTGTGATCTAGTGTCACTGTTGATATTCGTTTGTATTTTCTCATTACCTTTCCATTGATTCATTGGGTGACCTGCAGTAGGGTGCTGAATTCTCCTATGCTGCATTTAGCCAAGTGAAAAATGAATGGATCACTTATATGGGGAGTCTTTAATATTACTGAAAAATATTTTGATGTCTACAGAGAGAAGATGCACTGAAATTGCAGAACATTAATGCTGCAATATTTATTTGTTCCTAGTATCACTTTTGGAAGCACTGCAGGTCTAACAGAACTAATTTTCAAGGGAAAAATACATAAATTAGTTTCCTACTTCTTGCCTCTGCTTTTGTATCATTTTTTTTCTTCTCTTCCAACCCTGCTTTTTAAATTAGACTTCTAAAAAGTCTTTTAAAAAAGTAGCCACTGTGGTATGTGCTTATTATATCTGCTATTCATCTTGCCTACTGAGTCTTCAGTTAGATAACTGATATCAGGACAGCAGTTGCAAGCAATTGAATTGATGACTTGGAGGAAAAAAATAGCAGGTAAATTCTTTTTACTGTGTTGTTCCTTGGTTATTAAAAAACAGTGCATTGCATTTCTGCAGTTAGTTGATCTAGTTAATAACATGATCTCTGTCAGTAAGTAATAAATGTAGAGCTGCAAGTGGACAAGGAGTGGATGTGAAACTGCACTCCCCAGGATTTCAGTTTACAAATTAGTAATCCAGGGAGAGCACAAGGTGAATTGCAGAAAGTTTTTACGTGTGTGAAGGGCAGATGCCTCCAGTTTATTCTTGAGTTTCCAACGTAATCAGGAAGCTAGAGCAGTAAGTAAAAGAAAAAGAGCTGCAAGCTGATGTGAAATCCTGTTTGGGAAAGGAATGGGCTCCCATCTGAGAAAGATGGGAAAAAGGCTTTTGTGGAGGAAATTTTGCTGAGTTTTGGGCTTAGGGGAGAGTCAGGAAGCAAGAACTCCTAGTGATAACAGTGGATGTTATTGACGAGCTCTGATCTCAGCACCTTCAGTGTCCACTGCAAAGCAGTCTTGCCTCTTGCAGTAGCTGCTGTGTATTGAACAGTACTGGCACCACTGAAACATGTGTAGAGTTAGTTGTGCTTCTTCTTTGAGGAGTGTCTGATTCACTTCAACCTATAACCACAACAAAGGGCTGAATTAGGTGGTAGAACCTGTGTAGGAGAGGATGTTGATAGACTGACTGTATCTCAGATTGATATTGAATTGACTGAATATTGACCTTCAGAAGTCAATAATTTTCAGAAAATAATAGTTCTCACAGAACTGCATTTTCAGAATGCAAGGCTTATTATGGCATGTTTAGAGGAGGAACCAAAAGTGAACAAAAGGAGGGATCTAAGTGCTTTGGGGAGGAATGAATCACAGAATCATAGAATGGTTGAGGTTGGAATGGACGTCTGGAGATGATCTAGTCCAACCCCCCTGCTCAAACAGGGACAGCTGCAGCAGGTTGCCTGGGACCTTGCCTTGAATATCTACAAGGATGGAGACTCCACAACATCCCTGGGCAACCTTCTTCAGTGCTCAGTCACCCTCACCATGAGAAAGTTTGTCCTTATGTTCAGATGGACCTTCCTGTGCTTCGGTTTGTGCCTGTTACTTCTTTTCATGTCACTGGGCACCACTGATAAGAGTCTGGCCCCCTCTTGCTTATACACTCACTTTGTAGAAAGAAAAGTCTAAAAAAGCTATTGTTTCCAGTCAGCTTTTTGATCTATCATCCCATGAGAATAAAACTGTATAGAATCTTGATGTGAATGTTGGCTTGTTTGAAAGCACCAGATATATGCTGTGAATTAAAAAAAATAAAGTAGCTCTGTCATGGTGAGATGTCCATATAAATGAAATCTTTATTTCTTTTCAGACAAGGATAGTTATTTTATTTTTAGATAATAAAAGACGTAGCTTACCAGAAATAGTCCTTATGTCAGTAGAAGAGATATTCTGTGTGTAGAATTAGATATTCCTCTTTAAGTTTCACTGCTATTAGTAAATATTACTTCATGTTTTTCTAATATAGCCTAATCTTTGCTATAACATACAGTCTAGACCTTTCTATTCATGTATTTTTGTTTTATACCTGCTTCTATGTTGTAGATCCATTTCTGTTTACATGTGAAATTAAGTTAACAAGCAATGGATGTATGTAATTGGAACAGCGCTATGATGAAGTGCTCTTAAAATAAGTATGCACAAGTGTAAATGTCTGGAGATATAAAATATTCAGAGAGTTGAATTAATGACCGGGAAAAATGTTTTGATGTTTTGAAAGTTACTTGAAAAAAATAATCAATTATGAATTAATATAAAGCTGTGTGATTAGCTGGCAGCAGTAGGTGCTGTCTGTGTGCCTGAAAGGGAAGGAACCGGTGTAGGGCCATCGCGTTAGTGCAGTGACAGGGCACACGGTGGTAGCTCCGCGTGGCGAGGCCGGGCAGAGCGCGGGGCTCCACAGCGGAGCCTCCGTCTGCTCCGGAGCACTGGGATTAGGTTTGGGCCGCTCACACACACGGCAGAATGAGGGCAGCTCCTGAGGCGCTGCAGTCTGGGGAGGCTCTGGGGAGCCGAGTGGAGGCAACTGTGATGTGGCCAGGACGGGTGTTTCTCAGCACTGACTGTAGTGGAGGCAGCCATGATGTGGCCTGGGCTGGGGTTTCTCAGCGCTGACTGTAGTGGAGGCACCTGTGAATGTGGTCCAGGCTGGTGTTTCTCAGTGCTGACTGTAGCTGAGGCAGCCATGATGTGGCCTGGGCTGGGGTTTCTCAGCACTGACTGTAGCAGAGACAGCCGTGAACATGGTCCAGGCTGATGCTTCTCAGCACTGACTAGTGGAGGCAGCCGTGAACGTGGCCTGGGCTGGTGTTTCCCAGTGCTGACTGTAGTGGAGGCAGCCGTAACGTGGCCCGGGCTGGTGTTTCTCGGTGCTGACCGTAGTGGAGGCAGTTGTGACGTGTCCTAGGCTGGTGTTTCTCAGCACAGACTGTAGCTGAGGCAGCTGTGATGTGGCCTGGACTGGGGTTTCTCAGTGCTGACTGTAGCGGAGACAGCTGTGATGTGGCCTAAGCTGAGCTTTCTCAGCACTGACTGTAGTGGAGACAGCTGTGAACGTGGCCTGGGCTGATGTTTCTCAGCACTGACCGTAGTGGAGGCAGCCGTGACGTGGACCAGGCTGGTGTTTCTCGGTGCTGACTGTAGTGAGGTGCCTTCCCGCTGGCCTAAAGCTAGCCAGGCTGCAGACCGCTCTTCTACTGTGGCTCCTGCCGTGTTCCCTGTGTATAAAGATAGGATTGTGTTTGGCAATTTAAGGGACGCTTCTATTAGGCAGTAATAGGAGCTGATTTTTTAAAATAGTTTTTGAAGGAAGTAAAAATCATTAACTATAAAAACGATCTGTAATGTAAAAGGCTCAGAGATTCAGCTTGAAAGGCTTTTTAAGGACTCTTTCTGCAACTTCATAGGAAACCCTATCTCTCCCAAAGTACCTTCTGCAATGTTAGCTGAAAGAACGTTTCCATGTGTTTTTCTTGGTGCATCTGTATATATAGCTGGTTAATGGACTGTATAAATAATGTTTGTGCTTCTTGACTAAATGATCCATCTCGCTGATGTTGCTGTGGAGCATATCCATCGTCATTAGAGCTTAGCTTCACAGCCTGTATGATAGTTTGGTGAAATCTCAGTAAATCTCAGCAGTTTCTGTTCTCTCTCCTCTTTTTTTTTTTTCTTTTTTTTTTCTTATTTTTCTTTTTTTTTCTTTTTTTTCTTTTTTTTTTTTTGTTTTTTATTTTTTTCTTTTTGGCCTCCTTGTAGCAGAACTAAAATCACATTTATGGTTTCAGCTAAAAATCAAGTCAATGTTGTTATGTTTCTGTCACATGAATCTGGAATCTGGAAGTGGTTGCCTCTTTCTGTGGTTTCTGTGTTTAAGAGCAACCACAGAGAACAGTCTAAATGTAGTGTCATAGATCACCGAAATGTGTGCTGGAGGTGTCACTTCAAGCACCTCTTAAATTCACATCTTTCTAGGAGGTATGTCTAGAATTAAAGTGAGAATTTTCTGAATAAGCTTTTAAAATTATCAAGTGATTGTTTCTTCAGGTTTAATTCCTGTCACAGGAGGTGCCATTTTACTGATACTTTATTGATGCATTAACAGAGGGCCTACTTTACAGTACAGAGCTGAAACACTTGGATTTTTTTTATTAAAAACATTGGAATTAGAATGCTTCCAATCTGTGTTACATCCTGCTAAGTTTTATTATAAATCAGTACTTGGGGGTTTCTGTATTAACAAAAATAGACCTATTTTTTTTTTGTAGAACTTTAAGATTTCTGCTTTTCCATACACCTGCACACATGAAATGTAGTGGGACTGTACAATGTTAGCAGGATAGCTTTGATCAAAAAACATTTGAAATTGGTGGGTTTGGGCACCTTCTTTTATATGACATGATGGTGTCAATGAATAATCTGAAGGATATCTTCAGGGTGTATCCAGTATGTGCTCCTTTGATTTGAACAGCCTCCCCTCAGCCTAATGAGACAACATGGGCTTTAAGACTTATCTTGATTATTTGTAACAGGCCTCCTGATATTCCTGTGTTGGCCTGCTTTTCGCTACTGCTGTCACATGGAAAAGGCAGGCACTGCTGAGCTGTTCTCCAGCCTTTTTCACCATGGGTTTGAGGAAAGGTTAAAAGTGTATATTGATTATTAGGCAGATCTAATATATTGAAAAATAGTGAATATCTGTTGTGCTGCTGACCTTTGGTTAAACCCTTTTGAGAAACACCGATAAATGATTATTATCCTTTGGGACTATGGTCTTCTCATCAAGAGATAAATAAATCAGGGCAGAACATATTGACCCTTTGACATACTACTAGAAAAAGAGGAAAACAGCATGTAATGCCTGGGTGCCATTAGTTGGTGGTAAGCCTTTCCTAAGAGTCAAGAAGAAAAGGAGATCAGAAAGGTTTTTCAGCAGTATGGGTTGCTTCTCTGTTGATTTTGTTGAATGTCTTGGGTTTCCCGTTATCTCATGCAATGCTGGTGCTTAGCATTCAAGCACAAGAGAGAGGCAGCAGCAGAACTGCTGCTCCCGCCACGTGTTTCTCCAGAACATCTCTGTCCAGAGTAGAGCCGCAGAGAACATAGTTGCTTCCTCTTCATTTCTTTTGACAAATTTCAAGAAGTGGGCTCAAAAGAAAATCAAGAATCAGTTCCACTCATTTGTAGGGCAGTTATAAATTTGAGAGTTAAATTAAATAAAATTACTGGTTTTATCAAATAATTTGTATAATAATACTGTTGATTCAAATTGTAAAAATCTAATGACTTCTTTGCTAAATATTTTGAAAATAGTAGATTATTAAGGAAATAGACACCTAGCATTCATTTTCAAAATTTAGTTCATAGTTCTGACATAACAGGCAGAACCAGTAAAAAATGGGGCTTTTGGGAATGCTAGCAATTTTAGCGGTATCTTCAGGAAGTGCATAGCAGTTCCTATATCATGGAAGAGAGAAAAATGTGTATATTTTAATGTCCAGAGCATTTGGTAGCTCTTTATGCAGAAATGATCCCACAAGCACTGTATGTTTCTTGCTGAAACAAGACACTTCAATTGAGTCTTAGGATTTTGAGAGGCACTCTCATGATTATTCTCTGAGCTTCCTGATAATTTTTGATTTCCTAAAATTAGCATTATAAAGTCTATAATGCTTTTATTCAGTCTAGTAAAAATATTTCTCAGTTTGGGGAAGAAAAAACCCACTTCTGGTATTGTGTTTCTTTGGCTTATTTCCTAGCTGCTGTATTCTTCCTCACAGGATACAACCTTTCAGCAAAGGAAGTACTAATAAGCCATGAGACAGGTGCTGCCAGTGTAATATAATTCCCTTTTGTGGTGAAGGCTGAACGGAAACAGAAGAGTGCAGCCAATTCCCCTTGAAAGGGAGAGAATGCCTATATCCCAGCGGCAGGAAAATGGAAAAATTTCTTTTACAGAGTGTAATTAACTGATTATCTGACAAAAATATTTCATTTTGTGAGAATTCCATTATGTAAATCTATATAGGAGTCTAATCATGGTGGAGACCAGGCAGGGAGCACTTCCCTGCCTGAACACCTTGCAAGAGGTGTTCATTGCAAGTGGCTAAGTCAATTAGTAAAGCAGATACAGGTATAGGGCATTCTGCACACACAAACGTGAATTAGCAAAGGTTGAAGCCTTAGGACTTTCTGCTGTTTAGTAACACAAAAAATGTTCAAAGCCAGCTTTACCAACTTCACCAAGATAGCTTTGGCATTGGAAAATACATGGCTCTGTATACATGTCATGTAAGGCTAATGACTTACAAAGCTCAAAGATATGTCTTTTGGAGGATGAGGAGAATCCTTTTCCTTGCTCAGATTCAGTTGGACTTTTCAAGTGCTTTTGCTAGATCGAATATTAATATGTACGTTAGTTTTATCAGTGGCATTTTATAGACTCTAGAGATATATGAAAATGACATCTGGTGGGTCCCAGGTCTGATGCAATCTGTGTAACATATGGGCTTAATCTGATTTTTTAATTTTTTTTTTAGAAGTAGAGCATATTTTAGAAAGTATCTAATAGAATTCTTGCAGTCATTCCTACAAATTTCGGCAAAGCTGTTTGCATGAAAAATGTGCATCTGAAAATGAGGTCTATCTGACTTAAAGGGATATGGCTAGAGAAGGGAGTAAATTTGAATTACACCTTGCTGTTCCCTATATATAAACTGATGCTGCCAAGTGAGATCTTGAGCATGCATGGAGTGCCTACCTGGCTCTGGGAGGGAAAGGTTCACAGAGGAATGAGTATATCCCACAGATTAACTCCCCTCTGTGTGACTGGTGGGCAACTTCGGCTTTTCTAAGCAGAGGTCCCTCTTTAAAGAGTGGGGACTTTGAGGGAGACATGAGATCCGTCTGACAAAGTGGGGTGAGAGCAGTTGTGCCAACAGGCTTTGCTAATGCTGTAAAGAGAGTCCTAGACTAGATTTGCTAGATCATGAAGACCGATACCTTAGGAGAATTGGAGGAATGGAGGGATGGAGAGGCAGTGCACAGTGAGCAATAAAATGAGGAGGGTTTCACGTTTACTCTGAGTAGGGGCCATTTAAGGTGCCTGCACATACACTCCCACAGCATAGAAAGCCAGCGGGAGCAATCAGGAGACACTGCACAAACTTGGAGCTTCCACTTCACTGAAATCGGAGAGATGTGCTGGAGATTTCACATGACTTGTGATATGCAGGATGGATCCCCTCAGAAAGGACAGGCAGAGAGGACAAGGTGGAGGGCTTGTACCTTATGCCAAGCAGCAGCTTGAATGCATGGAGGTTTGATCCAGAGTGAGGGCTGAAGCCATTGAGAGCTTCAGAAGGAAGAGGGACAACATGCGTCACAACGGGCATCTGCCATGGGCAAGGTGAATGACTGTTCTTTAGAAAATGAGAAGCTTCACAATCATAGCATCTCATAGGGGTCTTTACACAGACATTGGCAGGAAGAGCAGTGTGACTGAAAAGGCTGCACACATTTCTGGAGCTTTCTGGAGGACTTAGAGGATAGGTTTTTGATGCTGCACAAGCAGACTGTGTAATTGTTTTTTAGATGTGATATTAGTAAATAAAGAACTGACCAGGAATGTGAAGTTCAGTGGTGTTCTTCATTAGAGCACGCATGGGATGAAGAAGTTTAGTATCCTGAGGGAATTGAGAAAAAAATAGACTTCAGGAGAATGGAATGGACTTCAGCTTTTATGGGGAACTAGTAAGCAGATTTTGGGGGTAGACTGTCTTGAAGGGCATAGGTGCTCAGGACGTCTGGTTGATCTTCAGTGACGATCTCCTCATAGCACAAGAGCAGTCCAACCCAAAGTGCGGGAAGATGAGCAAGCATGGCAGAAAGCCAGCATAAATGAGCCATGAACTCTTGGCTGAGCCTAAACACAGAAGTATAGAGAAGGTAGAAAGAAGAGTGAGCTACCGATAAAGAATATCAGAAACATTTCCCAGACATGCAGAAATGGAGTTGAGCCCGTGCTTCCCTAGAGCTAAGTAAGGGATGTGAAAGGAAAAATGAGAGGTTTCTGTTTAATACGTTGAGCAGTTGGTCCATATTTTCCTCAGCTTTCCTTTAACTGGCAGGGGATGTAGGAAAGACCAAGGTACTCAGTGCTTCTGTTTTCTTTCTCTGTTCTTGCTGTTAGTTCTTGCTCCTAGGTGCCTGTAACTAGTGACAGAGCCTGGGCAGTCAAGAACCACCCATGCCAGAGGAAGATTGAGTTAGGGGCTGCTTAAGCAAGCATACATAAGTCCATGGATCCTAAAGGGATGCATCTGAGGTGGTGGAGGGAGGTGGTATATGTTGCAAGAAGACTTTTTTTATTATCTCTGAAAAGTTATGGTGAACAGAAGAGATTTCTGGTGACTGGAAAGACTGGAAAGGCCACCACACCTATCTGGAAGGAGGAAGACATACGGGGAAGGTGCTCTCCCCCTCAGTCCCTAGGAACATGATGGAAATTTTTTTCTGGAAAACACTTCTGAGTGCATGATGATTGGAAACCACAGCTTCACCACCAAAGCACAGCTTCACCACTGGCAAATCATCCCTGACCAACTGCATTTACCACCTACTAGTGTTGTCCATCTGGGGCAGATACTGGGGGGATAGGGCAATCCTATTTAATGTCTTTGCTGACAATCTAGGCGTTAAGATGACTGCTCTCTGCAGGTCCATGTTTGCGAGGTTGAATGAAGGCAGATGTAGAGCTTTGTGCCTGGGTGAAATAGCCCCATTCACCAGCACAGGTTGTGCTGGGGCCAACTGTCTAGAAAGCAGCTTTGCAGAAAAGACCTAGGGACCATAGTGGGCAAGCTGGACGTAAGACAGCTGGGCTGTATTGCCAAGTAGTGAAGAGAGATGGTTCTTTCCCTCTGTTTGGCCCTTGTGAGGTTGCCTGTGGAGTGCCTGTGTCCAGTTCTGGACTTAACAGTATAAATAAGACATTGCCAGGCTGAAGTGAGTCCAGTGGAGGACCACAAAGATGGTAAGGAAACCAAAATGCATGGTATCTTAGGAGAGAGTGAGGGAATTGGGTTGGTTCTGCCTAGAGAAAAGAAAGGCAAGGTTTATGAGCAGGTTTCAGAAGCTAAAGTGCAATTAGCTCCTGCTAATGGGAAACTTAATGGAGAGGGTTTGCCCTCTTTTCAGAGGTGCCCTGTGGTAAGATAAGGGATCCCAGGCTCAGGTTGGAACAAAACAAATTCCACTTAAATATGAAGAGAAAAAAATAAAAGGAACAGGTTTCTCAGACAAATTGTGGAGCCTCCCTCCTTGCAGATGTGCAAATCTTGACTGGGCTGGGCCTTGGAGGAATGACATGGAGGTGCCTCAGCAGTCCCATTTCCCATTACCAACAGCTCTGTTGAAGCTAAGGTTCTCACCCTTGGTCGATGCCTGAGCTCTGCTGTAGCCAGGCCCATGCCTGTCTGTGTACCCTGTTGGTCCAGATCCTGACCCCCGACTCATGGACTTGATGTTATACCTATCTTGTATCTAAGGTAGGTGTAAGGTAGGAAAGGATGTGTCTGATGATCACTCAGCGATGGCTCCAGACCTTACCCTGACCTGACTTTGTGACTTGACCTTGAACTTCCTGTTGTTGACTTGCCTGGAGGTCACTGGACTCTGAGCTTATCACTGAACTTGTTCTGCTCTCTTGGTCCGAGTACTGCAGCCCTGCAGTGCCTCCTGGTGAGCCCTGCCTGCCATGTTCTCATGCTCCATGCTTGGCTCCTCTTCCTTTGCAGAGGTGCTCTTGCTGCTCCCTGACAGGACGCTAGCTCTGCTCCTTAGAGCAGGGTGTAGCCCTCGATGACTTCCAAGATCCCTTCCAGCCTACGTGGCTCTGTTGTTCTGCCATTCTGTGAAGTGTGGCTGTGCTCCTGCTTTCCTCTCATGGAGCTCTAAATTATATTGACTGCCTTGGGAACCTCTGGGTGGCCCCTTTATTGTTGGCATGAGTTAGTTTTATTGTAACAGACACAGAATCATAGGTGGCCATTTACTAACATTCCCATGTTAAAACAGGGAACTTCCCTCTCCCTTCTTGTCATGAAATGTAACTAAAGAGAGGGGGCAAATGGCTGGGGTTCTTGAGACATTTCTCTTGAAATCTGCTGAGGAGGATTGCAGAAGGGACAGCCTCCCACACAAAGAAGGAACGAATGCACTAAGTTGCACTATGTCATGAAAGCTGCTCGTCTTAGCACAGCTCGGCTTCCACAAGCTCTGTTTTCTAGGGTTGCTTAGGGACAAGCAAGATCTATTGTACACTCACAGGGGGCGAGCATGAGGCTGAGGGAAGCCCCTTTGCTGAACCCATGCTTACGAACCTGCAGACTCCTTTCTGACAGATGAGGGAAAAGGTACTTGCAGCGAAGTATCTGTTTCATGATGTGCAGAATTCGTGGTTTCTTTCCTGGCTTTGCAGCAGTTCAGCTGTTCCTTCAGCCGCAGAACTGACTTCTTCACCTTTGCACCCCTGTGCAAAGTCCTGTGGCTGTGGTGCTAACACGGCAGCCTCCGCCTCCACGAGCCTCCTGCACCGGCTGGTGCTGTGAATGGAAAGCCTGAGCTGGAAGCAGAGAATAAGCAGATGCTATTAGCTATTACCCTGCTGGTATCAGCTGTGCCGAGCAGGATGCAAGTGTTCTACATTTCACTGTGTTACCTTAAGTCTGCTCCCACACACTGCTAATTATAATCTTGGTATGATCTAATTAAACCAAGAATCTGTAGTGCCTGATTGATTCTAGAGCCGTGAAACCATGAAAGCCAAGGGCACTTAGCAGCTCTGGAGGATCCCAGCCACAAACTGGGCCTCAGCACGTGCAGCTTGACTGTTTGGTGACTGGGGGCACGTTTGGTGAAGTGCAGCAGTTGTTTCTGTAGATAAAATGAACAAGTGGGGTTGGTAATTGTAGGTATTGTGAGTTAAAGTCTTAATATGCTAGATAATGTGTCCTATTAAATGGATGTTGTGCATGTGGTGGTCTGCACAAAAATATGCACTGCAGTTGGTTTTGGGGGAAGTTCTGGGGGCAGCCATTTTTTGTGCTTGAAATTCCTGTTAGTAAGGAGTCACTTCATTTGCACTGTAATTTCTAATTCTGACTATGCCTCTAAAGCCCAGTGTGATTTTAATGGTTTTTAGTCTAAATCTGAATATTGCATGCTTATTTGTTTTCACCAGAGATTTGCTATTGATTGAATTCTTAAATGGTGTCCCTGCTGGCAGAGCTGCTTCCTCCCAGTTAGCATCTGTCTGCTGGATCAGAGGCTCTGTGTTCATATCCCTGTTTTACTGGCATGAATAAGGTGGCTTAGCAAATCTTTCTTTCTTTGTCTCTCTATTTCTAGTTCTCCACCTCCATAAACCCTTCTTCTGTCTTTTTTCTCTTTCTTCTTCTCTTAATTTCTCCCATAGTTAAGCTAACAGAGGAGGGTGTGTGGGATGAGGAGTAGAAAAGGGGGAGAAAAAGTGAAAGGGAGAGTGAGGAAGACAAAAGGGAGAATGTGAGAGGTGAGGAGGAGGTGATAATGAATGTGGGAAATAGAACAAAGAGGGAGGGGGAATGGGTGAGGGAAAGGGTAGATTAAATAAGGACAGTGTGAGAGTGGGAAAGACTGTGCTCCTGAGTGGGAAAGGCTGTACTCCTAGACTTTCAGTTAGAGATAGAGCAGTCACATTTTTTTTTTTTTAAATGTTCACAGGCATAAAAAATAGAGTAGAGCAAATATTGGCTTTTTTTTTTTTTTTTTTTTTTGACCAGGTAATTAATTTTTCCAGAACATGAATGCACCACTTACCTTCATTCCTGCCTGAGGATTGAAAAGGAATCTTAAAAAATGGATATGTGAATTAACTGTAGTTATTAAATGTGTCAAGTAAGCCTGTCTGTCTGTCCATTACTTAGGAGCTATAACTTTTTATTTTGATGGATTTATTTTCTTGGGGTGTAAAGATTCCATTTACTGTGCATATAGGAATTACCTATTCATCTTACTTGCTAGGATAGGCTTGCAAAGGGAAAAGGTGGGATTTAACTTTTGGACACTCTTAATTATTGCCCATTGGAGGCAAGCTGGGTGGCAGGCAGAATAGCAGGAGAAATTACTTGTCTTGTAGTCCACCTTTCTTTTCTGTTTGGGAATGGTTCCCAAACCAGCCCTTTCTCTGATATGGAAAGGTTGAGGGAAATGAGTGGTACTCCCTCCAGTAACCTGGGCACAGTGAGTGTTCACAGACTGTACTTTGTTCAGATCCCTTTGGCCTTTTGGGCATGAAGGGCTCAGCATTGATCCTGTGTTTGCAAAAAAAAAGAATAGAAATGGAATGACTTTGTCCATCAGTACTGAACCTTTTCTCATATATTTTCCATCTTTTTATCCTGTGCTCTGCAGCAGGGACATTGGAGCGGTCATTTATTGCTGCTGTTCTCTCCATTAGTACAAACTGTTGATTTCATTTGCTTACAGTCAGGATTTCTTTGAATATGTGCACCAAACACTGCTGTTCACACCCAGCCCTCCCTCAGCAACTTTATGGTGCTCTGCAATTACAAATTAAAATGGAAAATGTGCTTTTGGTACTTGGCTTTGCTGCAGTTGCAGTGATGTCTGGGGAAATTCTGCAGTAGAAAAAAAATCTGTGTTGAAGTAATTTTGGAAATCATGTTCACATTAGAAATCCCCAAACTATACTTTATTTAAAAATGTTTTAATGAGCTGCCATATTCAGTGCATTAATCTGTCAAAGAGAAATGCAGTGGGAGCGCTCTTGAAATCCCAGAGTAGGATTGAGGGAATGTGTGAAAGAGGTGACATGGTAAGTTTTCATGGCAGAAGGCCTAGGTTTATTGTATCATACCTTTGCTAATATTAACTCATATTTGCTAGGAAGCAACTTGTGGGCTCTTACTGTGCTGTAATAAGACTGAAAGAAAATTCTGAATAAGGCAAAATTATGATATTCTTGGCATTCACAAAGATTATTTTCAAATATACTTCTTTGGGAGACACTGCAGAGAAAGAGACCTGTGGGCAACCTGTAGTATTTCCTCTTCATGAAGAGCAGAGCAGAACTGGGAAACAGATCTCCTGGTGAATTGTATCTTGGGTGAGGATTGTGTTCTCCGTGAGGAGAGGAATGTCTGTGGGAATATTTCTGTTGTTAATGTCACTTATTTTGCTTTAGCATCTAGGAACTGTAGGCTTGGGGCCTATTGGAGCTGTGCTCAAAAAAATCCCCCCAAACAGTTGTTATCTGGAAGAGTTTATAGTCTAAACAGACAGTATAACGCAAAGAAAGCGTGTGAACATCCTGGGTAGCGCAACAGGTGCAGGTCTCAAAGCGTACACCAAAACCATTGTCAATAATTAACAGACATTATAACATAGGAAAATTTAAAGGAAGTGTTTGAATAAGATGCCAGTCCCTCATTTAGCATATTTTATTTTCCAACCAGGCTTGTCCTCTGCCTCTTGATGCTCTTCCCTTCCTCAGAAACACTTTGTGGAATAAGTAAAGAATGGGTAACGCCACAGACACTGTCCGTGCTAGAGTAAATCAGAAGTTACCAACTACAGGGGCTCTCATGGCATGGACCTGTGGAGGACGATGTGACCCCCTGGGTTTCTGATGTTATGATCCTCACTGGAAATTGTTGTAGTAACTTGTAGCACTGCAATCCCGTGGTATGTTCAGAACCAAATTTCTTGTGCTTCATTTAAAAATGTTATTTTGTACAGGTATTTCTTACATAAATAATAAACAACGCCATATCACACTTTATATACTACTGAATAGCTGAAAATATTTTCTGTGCACACTTGCAATGAAGAGGAGCTGGAAATATTATCAAAAGCCTGCTTTGATGTTATAATTTTAGGCAGAAATATAAATGAGAGTTAAATTATTGGTAAAAAATACTTTTGGAGGATGATTAAAATCTAAGTGTTAGATTTTAATCTTAAAGCTCAGTTACTTTAAAGTGCACCGAAAATGGAGTAAGGAAATGGCAATATCTTTAGGAGGAACAAAAGGATTTGCCTGGCCCTGTAGGTCTGAATACACAAATATACATACAGTTTGGGCTGTGCAAAGGTGAAAAATAAAAGACTGAGGAAAGCAGCAAGACTAAAAAGAAGAGAGAATAAATGCATGGATAAGTATCATGGAGCAATAATTGTCAGGAGCAATAAAAATGAAGTGCAGTCTGTTCACACTCCTTAGTTGAGCCTTCACAAGCAGGCATTGCCACACCAGAGTTTTGAGCACCTGACCTTGGACCACCGTCTGATATACCCACCTTATATATTCCTCACATAAGGAATGGAGAAGAGGATTTCAGGAGATGTGGTGTGTTCTGTCTGCCACCTTCCCCTTTTAATTAACTTGAAAACACGGAAGGCATTTCTAGATTTGTATATTCTTGTAGAGTAGAATAAATTGAATCCCATTATGTTTAGTTGAAAAAAAAAGACAAATCCACATGTTGGCAGCCAGCAACAGTGGCAGTTTAGTAACATAACTAAAGAGCAAAAATAAATGGTCACATCATAGAACAATTGCATTTAATTGATTCATCCTGGGTAGGAGAAGAAAGGACAGCTAAGCCAGAAACCTTGGAGATGATGGCCACAGCTTATTTTGGTTTTAAATTTAGGTGTGCTACACATTTCTTCTAGTAGGACTGCAGTTTGGCAACTGTGACTAATGTAGTGTGATAAATGATTATCTGATATAATCATGTAGTTTATGGTAATGGGGCTATGGAGTTGGAAGAGAAAATGTAACTAAACCAAGCCAGTGAGGTCTCATTTGGTTAAGGAGGGAAGAAGCTACACAGGATATTTTTCTGTGGGAAATTGATATTGGAGACCAGAATAAAAATTTCTACGCCTATTTCCTGTTTTATTTTTTCTCTTTTGTTCTTAAGTTTTATCACCGTGCTTCTAACACAGCCCTGGTCCATACTGCTGCAGGAGTTACCTGCTTTTCAACTCTGTCCTGCAGAGCGTGTGCAGCTTCCTACCTCACCCTCAAAGACTCTCCCGCTTAAATTCCTGTTTGGATCGATTCTTTTGCCACTTGCCTGCTTGACTCAGTAGCAAGCTAAAAGGCTGCTGAATGTTCTTATTGTCCTCTCCTTGACCATGAACAAACCTACTACGTCTCCAGCAGGTCAAGAGAGGTGATCGTCCCCCTCTACTCAGCCCTGGTGAGGCCACATCT
>JAVCKT010022047.1:0-23284 GCA_032273925.1 Rhynchotus rufescens
AAGGAAGGAAGGAAGGAAGGAAGGAAGGAAGGAAGGAAGGAAGGAAGGAAGGAAGGAAGGAAGGAAGGAGAGAAAGAAAAAGAATTCAAAAAATCTGCTAGTTGCCTAGTTTGGGGGTTTTCAGGTAACAAAGCAATAGCTAGTTTCAGTCATGTGTATTTATTTCCATGCTGATTTGGCACAAAGCATCACATCTTGTCCCATTGATTTCAGAGTGGAGCAGGCTTCCAGAAACCTAACAGTTAGCAACCAAACTAACCTGTACAGGCCTGTTTTAAAATCCCACACCAGAACAAGGGAAGCCTTACAAAAACCAGTTAAGTACAAGCTATTTTAGGCCTGTCCTAATGCCCCCTTTAAGTCAATGGCAGCCTTCACTTATGCTCAATGAGCTGCAATAAGGCCCTTGGTGAAACTGCCCTGTTGAAAGGAGAATCGGAGGAATGACAGACGGGAAAGCAAGAACAGACCCATTACCATAGCTAAAGGCTTGCAGCAATAAGCCACGTCTTTTGAGAAGACACCAAGAGACTGAAATGCTAAGGGTGACTCTTGTCAGCAATGCTAGAGAGAAGCAACCAAAAGGCAAGAGCAACTGGGAGCTTCAAGGGAGGTAAGACAGTGGCAGACTACTAAGATTTGCTACTGGCAGAGATCCTGCAAAGTCTCCAGTCCCTCCTGATAAACAAGCCTTCCACTTGGTTAGATGTGAAGGTATATCCCAACTGTCACTCAAATTCAGATTTGAAAAAAAAAAGAATTTAGGCACTAAATTCTTTTAAAGAAACATTTTTTAAGCTCTTGGCCATGGTTCTTCACAAGAGCAGACTTCGGAGACAAAATTTGTTTGGAGTTAGCAATAATCTCTTATCTGTCTTGGCTATTTGTCATTTTTCCAAGCCAGCAGGGCTAATGTAAACATCAGCTCCGAACCTCCGGTGTAATGCAAAGCAAACACAGCAAAGCCTTCCTACGTTGTGCCCCTGTGCTAATGGTCACATACACTTACATAGGGGGAGCGTCCGAATGATGCCTGCAGATCTGCTCTAACATTTCAAGGAAGTATTTGAACATGCTGGAAATCCATTCTGTCCAACTGTGACATGGACTAAGGCTCTGCCCTTCCTGCCATGTGTGACATCTCCTTTCTGTTTTCTTCTTCTTTTCCCACTGCGGCTGTTTTTCTTAGCACTACCTTCCCAGAACTGCCTCCGTGATGAGGATCAAAGCGCAGGTCTGAAGCTCTCTGGGAAGGGCAATTCCCCTGAATGCAGAGGGGCGCCACAAGACCACCATCAGGCTTTTTCTCGGAGCAAAGCAAAGCAGACGTCACCAGGGAATGAATTACAGGGACGATGGCAAATATTCTTGCACTCAGCAGCCATTCATACCCACTTGGCTCAATGGAAAACAGCAGCCCGTGGTCGAGACGAAGGCTCCAAGCTGAGGCTCTGGGTGGCAAGGCTGGTCCCAAGCGGTGAGGCAGAGGGGGCTACTGTGGAGGCACCGGCTGCGCTAACAGGAGCTGGTCGTGTTTCCCCAGGCGGCGCTCCCCTCGGATGGTCTGTGCTTGTCACAGGAGCCCGACAGGTCTCCGTGCACTCGGAGCGAGGAGCGGGCGGGCAGGGAGCCCTCGCGCAGGTGGAGAGGCCCTCAGGGCTGCCGGACTCAGCGGGGGAGCCAGGTGGCTCCGCAGGGCAGCGGAGGCCCCTGCACCACAGCACGGCCGGCGCCCACCGGAGAGGAAAAAGGAAAGAGGATTTATCTCCATCTGAGCCTTAGAAGCTGACTCGGGATGATTTACGTGAGGCTCAGCGTGCTTGGGGAACAAAAGGCAAGGCAGATCTCCCGTGTGCTTGCAGTGACGCCAGACACAATTCAGTTTATTCCGAGTATGCCCTGCCTATCAGCCCAGGTAGCGACAATAACAGTGCCTCGTGACAGGGCACTCCTGCTACTGGTTCCTCCTTTTCTTCTTTTTTTTTTCCTTCCCTGATTTCACATTATCTGGGATCAGCAAGGAAGACAGAGGCAAAGCAGTTTCAGGTTGAATGCCACATAGCAGTTGACAGCTTGCTCATCCATGATAACGCGCACAGGAAACGATTAAATTTTTAAAATGAATACAGTTTTCCATTTACATGCAAAACACCCGTTTGAAGACACATATTTATTGGTAGTGCTTGATGGGGTTAGGAACTCATAAATTTTGACTGTAGAATTAATAAAATGCTTTGTAGGAATTACAGCAATCCTATCTCCCTGCATGTCTTGTGAAAGCAGTGGTCAGCCGGGCTGCTCAGCACATAGCAGCACATGATGAGGCCCCTCCTCCTGCCTCTCCCCCCATCCCTTGGACTGGGTTCACTTTTCCCCAGAATCCTTGTCACATCAGTAAGTGGGAGTCACACCTTTTCCATTAAAAAAAAAAAAAATCAAAACGAATAACAGTAGGTTGAAACCAGTAACAAAATGTCTTCTCCATCCATCTTCAAGGGTACGTTTTTCACTCAGCTTGAGGTAATCCACACTGTGAATAATCCCTCCCAAGTTAGGCTAGCTTGAGCATGAGCAACCACACACAGGGCTGAAAATGCACGGAATACAAATCCATCTTAGCAGCTGGTGAGCAGTGCTGCCTTGAGCTCTAGGTCAAGCCCTGCCAAAGAGTGTCCCATTTAGAATTAAGGTAAAAGGAGGAACGCAGCAGTGAAGGTGTGTTGTGTGAGAGCAGGTCTGAAGAGCAGCACTGACGCTGCAACATGCGTCAGCAAAGACAAGCCCTGAGAAGTCTTCAGCCTTCAGGTATGAGAAACACAGACCATACTAGCTAAGTCTGCAAAGGTAACTTTAAGGATAAGAGCAGATTCACTGAGCTCAGCAAAACCACCCAACTGCACAAAGATGTGTGCTCATAAAAGTATGTGTTGACCACGGCAGAAACCCTAAGAGGTCTGGTTTTGCTTAACCACTGTGTATTTTGGAACATTTGCTTTGGATTGCTTTCCAAGCACGCATTCCACTCTGAGCATCTTTTATGTGAAAAAGGTACAGCACAGAGTACAAATGCAAAATCTCCATGAAAAGATGCACGATGCATGTATCTTCAAAACAGGATGCATCTGAATTGAATGCAAAGCAACTGCTATCCGAGGAATTTCAAAGTGTTGCAAATAGAAAATGAAATGGTAACTTGACAGATCATAATCTCAGAAGTTTACAATGTGCACTCAAAAGCTCCAGGCTCCAGGACGCACTAAGTATTATGGGAAGTACAATCGCTTCTGTGCACAGCCCTCACTGTGCAGCATTTTGTTGCTGTGTCCAAGTAGAACAGGCTGCTAACGTCACACTGTTTTCCCGGGGTTCCATTTCCAAGGAACGCTCTCCCTGCAGTGGCAATAGCTTCAGCTCTCCCGTAGCTTCACACCACTTCCTTACTGGCAAGATCGGCCCTTTTCTCCCTGCTGCTCCTCAATATCTTAAAACTGGGCTCCTGCTTTGGTGGATTCCCCACTGATTTCCCTGCTCACTCCCATTTCCTATGGAATCTGCCTCATGGTGAATTGTATGTGATGGGATCAGCTCCTTTCGACTCCTTTGATCTCTTTCTTTGGAGGTTTCTCTATAGCATCCCTTCTCCTGTGCAGACCACAAGTCACACTCAATCCTTGGATTTCTCTGCTCCTTGCACACTGCTAAGGTTCCCTCCAAGTTTTTCCAGGCATTGCCAATGCTTTTAAGTGGAAGGTCTCTCTGAAGATCTAAAGACTTAATCAAAAACACTGAGGGTGCCCTTCTAGAGGTCAGTGCTCCAAACACTAAGAAATTCAAGCATTTACTGCCAGAACACCTAAAGAGCATTTGCTCATCCTGGTAACTCAGATTACTTATGAAGGAGCATGTAGCACCTCAACATTTGGCGTAGGAAACCGTGGCAAGATTCATCATTCGCAAGACAATCTTCTGTGTCCACCTTACTGTGAATATGTCAGACCATATTCTGTGAGGACTTAAATGCAATCCGGCCTTTATGAATCTATAAGTAGTACACAGGCATTTCACGCTAGAAACAACTGCTTGCTATAGGTAGGAATAAAGAGATGCTTGTTTGCAATCTTCTGTCCACACCTACAAAAGATGTTGCTTCTATCCTGGTATAAACTGAAGGGAACTCTGAGCATCTGGAGGTACCGCCAACCTGTGATTTTTTCTACCCACCCTGCCCTTTTCCTAACCATGCTTCCTGAATCACTTATTTTATAAAGCTCCTTACTTTAAAATGAGCTTTTTGGGGCAGTTTGGAGCCAGTGAATGAGTCGTACTGAAGGCAGGCATTGCAGCCCTTCTGCAGAGGGGCAGCTTGGCGAGCAGTCGAGGAGAAGCTCCAGGGGAGACACAGGGCAGGTGCTGAGTTTTCAGCACCCAAAAATCCCAAGCAGAAATGAACCAGAATCTCTTGGATTGAATTTTGTTCGTTGTACAGTTATTCCCCAAAGAGCTGCTTACTGTTACTACAGCATGGCAATAACGGATGCACTGTTGACTTACAGACGACAGCAAAAGCAGACTTTGGAGGGTGCAGCGAGAGCAGCAGGTCCCGCCGACACAGTGGCATTCCAGGGAGCGAGCTCTGCGCCAGTGTGGGGACCAGGTTTTATTTACACCCAGCCTAATGGTGTGCAACTCAATCATGCATGTTGCATGGAGCCTTCACTGTGCACAATAGCCTGCTGCCATTTCCTCTATTAAATCATTCCTATGTTCATGTGGCTGAAAGCTCAGTGCTGGCATGCAGTAGTGAAGCGTGTAAAAAATGATTACTCTGATCCCTTTCAACACAGATTTGCTGCATGAAATGGCCTGGCTTTGACCTGGGAAAATCAATGCTGTTGTTTTAATGAACAAAAAAAAAAATTGTAGCTGAAACCCACACTTCTCCTCCCTCGGCTCCGCGCAGGCTGTCTGGCCAGCGGTCACATGTACAGAGGGATAACCCCATGCAAACAGCATTCTTCTCTTTAATTCTGAACATCCTCAGTCACAGTAAAGGTATGGTGCAGGATATCAGTTGCTGTCTCTGTTTCTACCAGTATCACTTGTGAGCAAGATAAAGGCAGGAGATGCCCTATGGCTTTGTGATACAAAGAATGGTTTTCTGTGCCCTGCACTACGGTCTCACACAGTCTTCACAGGGAGCAAATTCCTTTTCACTTGAGTTCAACAGGAAGAGTTCGGGGTCCTTTTGTTGGTGCTTTGTTTCATCATTATCATTTTGGCCACGTTTCAAAATGTGGTATTGCTTAGAGATGGACTCACACAATTCACGGCCCACAGATCCAGCCTCTGGCTTTGGCTCCTGCATTCAAAGGCAGTGCTAAGTGTGTCGAGAGAGTTAATGTGTTTGAATATAGAGTTTTCAGGGCTTTTCAGGAGCCTCTCAATCTCTATTTTTGAGGCCATTTCGCCAGTGAAACACTGCTGAAACCTAGAGCACAGTGGAAGGAGAGGAAAGGGACTCTAACTGCAGATTTATTAATTATTGTCATGTCTTAACAGTCTGTTTTTATGGAAGTGTTTAGAGTCTTGTAGCAGTCTTCTCTCCTCTGGTGGTGAAATTAAGCACTGAGCCGCAAGGAGCCACGAAACTTTTATGGCAAAAGCCATAAAATGCTGCAGCAAGAAAGGGAAATTATCTGTAGCTAGACGGCTTCTCTACAAAAGGAAGATGTAAGTTGGTGCACACGTGGGCACGCACACCCACGTCCAAAGATATGCTGTAGCCCTGCAATCTATCCACGTGTCATGTGGGCAGGGTCCCTCCTAGGCACCAAACCCTATTCCTAAAAGGAACATGAGAAAAAAATCCTCAGCAAGAGCTCAGTTATGGGCCATTACAGCGGCAGGAACCAATAACCAATTTTCGTAGAGGACGGGGCAAAGGCAGAAATGAGCCCTCACGCTCGCTGCACGGGGTGCAAACAGTGTCGGGCTTCCTTGGGTAAATGTAAGCAGAGACTGGGCTCTTGCCTTGTTCTTGGCTCGCAGCTGACAGCATCCTGCACCTGGAAGCAGCAGCAAAGCTGCACCCCCTGAAATAATGCAGCCAAATTTTGCACTGGGAATTAGTTTAATTAATGCCCGCAGACACACAGACAAAACTGGGGAAAAACACTACTAAGCAAAGCAGAAGAGCAGTAAAGCGCTACGTAGCACCTCCCACCTACGGATCCCCCTGTTTTTTCCCCCTTTCACGATGCCATTATCTAGTTTATGAGCTGGTAAGCAGGGAGCTTACATGAGTTGCCCAAGGTGGTACAGCCGGCCTGCAGCACGAGGAGCACACAGCACAGCTCCCACAAGCCCTCATCTGCTTCCCCGCCGGCATCTCTCCTACCTGTTGTGTCCCCGGAATACCAATAGGGCTTTGTTTAAATGGCGTTAAGCCTGAATGCTCTCCCTGATCACACAAAGGAGCAAGTACTGTAGAAGCTCGCTTGTCATCCACACTAGGCCATCGTGCTTGAAATCCCTGAGGTATTAAAAGATAATATATAATCGATGCTAGTGATTACCATACAGACCGTGCCCTGGCACTTCAGAGTTGTGCTCAAGCCAGCACGGCCTACCTGAGCGAGAGACTGGGCCCACAGCCAGGCACAGGCTGGGGTGCTGATTCCTTATGGAGGGGGAAGGCTGGGGCGGGAGCAGAGCCAGCAGAGCTTGCATGGAGACACGGTCGCGACTGGGAGGGAAAGCCTGTCCCGCTGCTGGGCAAGGGAAAGGGCTAGAGTGCACATGACGTGAGGAGGCAAGCAGTCCGTCCATTAGTCCTGGATCCCAATTCCAGCCTTTGGGCAAGCCAGCAAGGCCCTCTGCCTTGATTTCTCCACCTGCACTATGGGGTCAATGAGGTGGATTCAGGAGCAGCTGAGCAGCTGTACAAAGCTCTGAAATGCACAGCAGTAGATGAGGGCTAAATAGCTCTGTTCCTGCCATCAGCAATCACTCTGGGACAATATAGGCTCACATGGGAGTTATAGGACCTGTGTTAAATGCTTGAAAGACTGGAATATTTATTAAACTGATAGATTAGCTGTAGGGAGGTGGCTTACATGATGCATGATGTAAACACACAATTTTTCAGTAGGTAGCAAAATGTAAGAGGGAAACATTTTCCTGGGTTGTTTTTATTTTGTACATTGAATACTGGGCTGTGATGTGCACATGTACCCATGTAGAGGCCAAAATTTAACCCACAGCTAACACTCATGAATATGAACTGGCTTTCTCCTTCAAAAGCTGTCAATGCGGGTCTGATGCTTACTGTACGAGTGCAGAAGCACCTACACATACAAATAATGCACTTAAGAGCACTGAAAGGCAAGATCTTAATCTCAAGAAAAAAATTATGTCTCTCCAATGTGTCAGAACTTCAAAAGTAATTGTGAAATCTGACAGGGCTGCCAGTGATTCTCTTAAAGCCCCTTTATAGCCTCTCTTAAAGGGGCCTTGGGCTGATTCATGTTGATTGTGCCTGACAGATAGCATTTCTGTTAATAATAATCATAAATAAAGCGGACAAGGTTGCCTGACCTGAAATGAGCATATCTATAGTGCCATATCCATTACAGCACAGTGGATCTGTGACCACAAATCAGGAAAGGTCCAATGCTCTTGACAACCCATATTAAAATAATATCCATCTTTTAAGAGCTCAGAACCTTTGTACCGTTTATTTTTCATTAAAAGCTATTCCTTAGGAGAGATTATTCAGACTAGAACAAACCTACTGAAGAAGATACTGTATACCAAATCATACACGAACCAAACATGAAGCATCCTAAACATGAAGCATACCAAACCATAACACTTTCCCGTTCATTATGCAGTAAAAATATGTTTGTGAACAACTGCATTCTCCCTTATATCTCAGTTCCTCCTTCATATTATTCTGCATTGAAGTCATAATCCTGGTTTTATGCCATCATAAATCTGCTGACATATACTATTATCAAACACATCAAAATAGAATTATGATTTCGTTGCTGCAAGCCCAAATGCAAACAGAGACAGGGTTATAAGAAAGTGAAGACTTATTAGTTCCTGGACAGTGGCGTGATGATAAAGATAGAGAAGGCAGTAAAGATAGTTTTTTAAATCTGTGTAAAATCTCTGTTCGTACTTACACATAAACACATGTAAGACACATTCATAACAATACAAGACCGCTCACTAAAGCCAAATATGAAAAATACCTATGTCAGGTTCAAGTGACGGATTGAGTTAAGAGAGAAGTGCTGCAAATCCCTTGGGGGATGTCAACGCGCTTGGCTACGCTGAGGCTACCTGTGCAGGCAAGTGCCAGGGACACAGATCCACCACTGTCACCCCAGAGAGTCAAATCCAACAACTGGATACCTGCAACACTGCTAGCCTGGCAAAGACGAACTTAAACACACGAGAAGTTAGAATAATGAGGCCAGTTTGGCAGCCAAAACCCAGGGAAAACACTAGCTGAAGATGACATGGTCTGGTGAAAAAAACATGGAATTCATGTCAGATCTTACATAGCAGCAAAAAAAGATGACAAAGCTTAGACTCTGCATTTTCCTTGCTAAGGAAAGTGTCCCGTTTGCCTCATCACTCTCTGCCTTCACGTACCAGCAGGGCACAACAACCCAGCATCAGTACACCACCAGACAGTACATTAGTCTTATGCCAGGACTAGCCCAAGGGAAAGTCTCTTCTCTTCAGCCATGTCCTCCAGACCACTGTAAGAGTGATAAGAAAGCTGAGTTTCCAACAGTCCTCTTTTCACACCTTCCTTTTTCACAGGCAGTGACAAAATATTCAGTCCCAGAGAGGGGCTATCAAAGGCCAAGGCTTGTGAGCCAAAATAAAATACTGGTACGAAGAACAACGTTGCAGATTTGAAATCCTTCCATAAGCAGAAGTGCTTTCCTCATGTATATCCTAGTCTCAGTATGATATGAAAGCAGAGAGAAGTAATATGAAACAACTAGTTTATAAGCATAAGAACAAATGAATCATAGTCTCTTATTGATCTGGGTTTGTGGATGATGGACTTTGAAGTCTAAAGACGATGCAGGCTCTGATTGTAGCTTTTCCAGGTATTTTTGTATGCATTTTCCCTGGGAGATCCTCTAAATTTGCACAAATATCTGTGCAGTTGTTTCCTTATTTATATAATTATTAATGCAATTTATTATTTATAAATTATTGGGGAAAGAAGGATCCATAACTCAAAAGACAGCATTCTATGAGGCAGGAATGGCACATTGCAAAAGAAGGCCTGGGCTTAACTCTGCCCCACCTTCCAATGTGGGTAGTTAAGAAGGAAGCTACCAGGCATCTTTGTGCCTTTGGGCATCCAGGCAGCACAAGCACAAAGGTGAGCCAGAAGAAATATTACTGTTCAGAAAGACTCTTTGTTGCTGAAATGCTTGTGAACCTGAGAGCAGTCTGCATCCACAGTGCTTAATAATGACAATAACATTTCAAATGCCTCACAGAAAGCACCTTTCTGGAATTAAGTAAGAAGAATGTTTGCATAAATAAATCCTAAAAGTAGCTCTCATTACCAACATTAACCAGCTTTATAGACTATTCTGTCAATGTAAACTAAACAGGTGAAATGGTTCAAGCAGAGACTCCAATGCAAAAACAATGCAACCCACATAGGATCAGTGCAAGCTATGGAGACACTTAGCCCTGGCCTCGTGCCTCTCTTACTAGATGCAGTTCACACAGAATCAGTCTTAGAGCTGGCCTCCCACGCGAGTGGTAGCCAGCCCTTGGAGCTGTGCTGCTCTCCCGCCCCACCACAAGCTTACCCGCGATCGATCGCTTCTTTGGAGTTTTGAGGCTTCGGCACCTGCCGCTAGCAGAGCTGCTGTTCTCACTCATAGAGTCTTGTGCTGAGGAAGCACTCCCCGTGGCTTCACTGTCCCTCATCATGCTCTCGTAGCCACTGCTTCCCCCACTGTGGTAGAAAAGGGCTGTTTTCCCCATGGCTGGGGGCAGCTCCCCGCTCAGGACGCTGCTGTTGTCACTGCCGTGGCCGCTGCTACAGCGGTGAGGTTTCCGAGGAGGAGTGATCTTGCTGTAGGGCGAAGGCAGCACGTGAACAGCTGGTTTCTCCTCTCCACGAAGGCCCCCATGCTCGTCTGCATCAGAGTTTGCACGTAGCTGCAAACCCCTCGCGCTTGTGCTCCCTTGGAGCAGTTCTGAGATTCGTCCATTAACAGCTCGAAGAGGCAGTTTGGAAGCAAGGCTGGAGCCCCGGTTTCTGCTGAGGGATTGCGTTGACCAGGACATGTTCTTGCCACTTGGAGGCAAGCTGGAACTCTGCCCCACGGACTGAGGCAGGGATTTGGTGGAAAAGCTGAGCGTTTTGGTGGCAGAGGCAGACAGGCTCCGGGCTTTGGGACTTGCCAACAGGAGCTTGCTGACTGCAGAGATCTTAGACTGGCTGGCTTTTGGGGAGGCTCCTGCGGACTGAGAGAGGCCCGAGTTGGTTGGGGAGGACATGACACTGCGGCTGAGGCTCCTTCCTGCCCTAGGCATGGTGGTGTCTTTGCCAGGGCTCATTTTGGAGCTCACAGAGGACAGGCTTTCTGCTCTCTCCAGTGACAAACACTCATAGTGGCTCCCGGTGGACCTCCCAAGGGAGTTTGTCCTGCTGGCAAGCTGCTCAAGTTTGGCACTAAATAACTTGCTGCTGCTGCTACTGTCAGTGCCAGGGCCCTTCTGCTTGCCATTCAGCTCCTCAGGAAAGCTTGCCAGGAAAGCCACGGGCTGGCTGGAGGGACTGCTCGTGGTGCTGCTGGCAGCACTGTGCTGCGGGCTGGCTCTGTTCTTCTGATCCAAGCTTGACTTTCTCACTGGAGGCAGTGGAGGGGTCCCTTTGGGACGAGTGAGGACACAGTGCTTGGGAGAGGCCATTTTTCTCTCTAGGCTGGCCTTAGAAAACTGGTGAAGGGCAGGAGAGCTGATACTGCTGTTGTCAGCGGCAGCAGGGTGCAGAACACCCTCAGGCTCCTCCAGCTTGCTCGCCTTTGGGAGCCCTCGAGGGAAGCTGTTCTTCAAACTGTCAGTGGAATGAACAGGGCTCTGGGTGGCAGAGCCAGGAGCCGCCATCTCGCACCCATCCACGATCCTCTTCAGGCCGTCAGACGCTGGGGAGACAGAGGCGTCCCCACTGCTGCTACTACTAAACCTGTCTGTGGAGGTCTGCTTTGTGCTGGGCTCAGGCTTGGCTGAAACTGTGTCAGGCTTTGGGTCATCACTGCCTCCAGAACTGTCCTTTTTTATATCTTCTTCTCTCTTTAGCCAAGGGTCTTCAAATTTGATATCCTTTTTAGCACTAGATTCTTTCCTTTCATGGGACTGAGTAACTTTGGGGACTGAAGCTACTGCCGATACAGCATCATCAGTGTCTTGTGCTTTAAATGGATTAACAGCAATACAGGGATAAACAGTGATGTTTGTCTTCATTGGGATGTAGCCCTCACAGCTGCTGAGGCTTGCAGTGTTCTTGATTGTTACCATCGTCTTCCCTAGAGCTGATATTTTGCAGCCTTTGATGGGCGGCACTTTGCCGAAGGTGTCCTCGTCCATTTCTGTCAGTATGAGCATGTTGTCCGTCGCTGGCTTCTGTCTGTCGTTTACACAAGCCACGCTGGCACCTGGTATGGAGCTCGCACACTCGGGCGGCGGGGGCTCTGCCATGGCTTCCCCGTGGCCGTAGCACGCCTGGGCTATGAAGCTGTGGCACGACTGTTCCCCATCGCTCCCTGTGCTCATCTCACTCAGCCACGAGCTGATGGATGAGCGCCTGCTGCCATCATCCTGGGATTTGTCGTCCAGGCCCAGTTTTGGAAGCGGAAGGAACTGCGTGATGCTGACCTCCGACACAGGAGCTGCACTGGAGTAACACTCAAGGTCTTCGCTGATGCTGCTGATAATGCTGACTGGCCTAGACCCAGAGGCCAAGGCCTGCACCGAGCAGTCACTGTTAAAACTGATGATACTGGTTGGGCGCCCATTGTCAAGGACCCCACTAATGGTGAGTTCTTCTACAAGGGTGAACACCAGCTCATCCTCTCCGTTCAGCTCTAATGGCTGCTGCACAGTCACCATGGTGGTGCTTAAAATCTCCTTTTTGGATTCCAGTGAAATGTTTTGTTGCTGGTCTTCATCAAGAATGGTCTCTTCAAATTCCCCATTGCTGGAAGACATTGACTTCTTCATGATTTGTGGGCTCATTCCTACAGGAGGAGTCCGGATTTCTGGCTGCAACGAGGGTTCACTAGACCTCACCCCAGCATCCTTACTCAAGGGAGTCGGTGAGGGAATGGGGCTGGGCAGAACTCCTTTCTGTGTATAGACTTTGCATCTCTGCGAAGGAGAAGTTGGTGGCTTGTACTCAGACGTCTTGGAGAGGCTTGCAATGCCAAGTCGGGGCGAACCCATTGGCCTAGGTTTGCCTTCCACAAAGCCACAGCTGTTGAGACTTTCTCTGCTGCTCTGCAAGCTTGTGCTGTGTGCTAGCTGGGAGGAGCTAAGCTCTTTACTAGAGCTGCCTGTTATACTCCTGGGAGAAGAAGGAGTTGAAATGTTAGTGAGAGCTCCAGAAGGAACAGGGGAGTGATTTCTCTTAGTTTTGCTGGGTGTTGCATTTATATTTTCCCTGGCTTCTCTCTCAGGATGCTGACATTCTGGCATGGTATCTTCCTTATCTGACTCTGGTAAGTGGCTAAGCTCTGCCAGTTGGCTTGAAACAGAGCACTTAGACATCTGGTCTGAACTAAATTGAGCAGGCATCTCTTCAAAGGGAAATTTGTTAGTCTCTTCACTGCCATCTATGCAATCCAGCCTCTCCTGGAGCTCTGCAAAGGTGTTGCACTTCAGGCAGTCTCTTTCAGATGTGCTGGGTCCCGATTCACAAACTTCCTCTAATCTGCCCTCATTTTTGGTCTTCTGCAGTGCAGGAACTATGGGAACAAAGTCAGGAGGACCCTCATTATCTGTCAGTTCCTTATCAGAGAGGGCAGTGCCATTGGGGCCAACATAAATCACTGTGTCACAGGACTGTTCGCTGCTGGATGAATAATCAGGGTCACTTGATAGATGCAAAATAGGGAAGTCTGGGTCCACAGCGTTCCTAGAATGGAAGGGCCTCAGCTGCGTCGGCCTCCGCATCCTGCCTTCTTCGCAAGAGCTCTCTCCTCCAGAAGAACTGGACGTGTACTGCAGTATGTGAGAGAGACAAAGACCACAACGTTTCAGCATTTCAAATGGCAACTTGCAAGAAGCACATGTGCAAAAGAGCTACAGTTGTATCTAAAGCTTCTAACCAGAGTTTAATAGAAAACACAGCACAGCATAGTTCAATACACAAACCAATGCTCCAGCCCTTAGTGTCCCATTCTAAGAGTCATAAGACTTCCTAAAGAAGTACTGAATAAATGGATGAAGATCTGTCCTTTAATCAAAGCTGAATAAAGAAATCAGACCTCTGTCAAAAGCGTTGCTGTTTTTTTTTTTGTGCATGTTTGTGTAAAAAGGCACAAGAAAACATATATATAAGACAAAGAAAATAAAGACAGTTCCCTTTTGGTCCTCCTAACAGTAAGTCAACTGAATATATACACACAGTTCTCTCTGGACACACCACTGTGATGCTCTGTAGACCTTCACTTGTCTCTATTAAAAGTTTTTCTCAATTCATAGGTCATCAATCCAAGCCAAGCAATCCAAGCCACGCAAAAATTCACTATTTGAACCCAATTTATAATGTAAGTTACACAGAAGGAACCAGGACTACACAAACGCAGAGCCCAGCACTACTCCACTTTTTCAGAAATCTACCACCCAGAAACAGTGGGAATAAAAGGGGCAACAGTGCCAGCATGGACATGCTGCTTTGCAGTTATTTTGCTCCTGCTATCTCTGACAAACAGAGAAAATCTAAGTCTTCATTAAGCCAAAATTCCTTCAACTTTAAAGCAGCTTCAGTCCTTACTATTTCATCAGCATTAAGAGCATAACTGCAAATAAATGCTGCCTGACAGCCATATCACTAAACGAGGTCAGCTTGCAAACCTGATACAACAGATATGCTTGAACTTACTCCTCTGTAACTGAGGCTGAAGCATTTGTCTCCTTAGTCTCTGCTGTGTGCTCTGAGGCGCTCGCCTAGGACAGTTTACACACAACCCATTCACTTGGAAATTATGATTATTGATTTTGTTATATGCTGCTCTACCTCATTAAAGATCCTTCAGGGTCCTTCTCCCTCCCTCCTCCACTGTTACCATGAAGTGAGTTACGCACTGCCTTACCTTGGTTTTCTTTTTCTTCATCCTGAGGACCCTTGATGCAACCTGGATGGTGGACAGCGTCTCGGCATAGTTGCCCGCGGCAGCTGAAATGTGAGCTATCATCGTGGTGCGGCAGTTCATGTTCCCCAAGGACTCCCGAAGCAACATGGTGAGCTTGCTGTCTCTGCAAAACAAAATGAATTAAGGCTACATTAGTGAGTGAGGCTTCACTTGGACCGTTGTGACGTGACATGAGTCTCAGCAAGGTTTTTTTTTCCTTGTCTTTTTAATGGAATCCTAATTAGTTTCATTCCTCAGGTCTGTGCGTTGTGTCTGCCGCTGAGCAAGCTGAAAGACCCTGGCTTACAATTTAAACTGTGTTTCTCTTCCCAGGTCCTCCTCTCTATCCTTTTCCAGGCTCCTTTCTTCAGCAATGTGAATACATTTGAGACTAACCGTTAAGGAACACTCCACGAACCAGAAAACTGATGCACCTTCCCTTTGGAGGCAAAGCAAGCAGTGTACGAGCACACACCAGCCTACCTCTGGAGGATAGAAATGTACTGGACTACTTAGAGGACCCATGTTTTTTCTTGCCTACCTACCCACTGAGTAAATCAATAATTATACTGCTTAAGTCACTTGAATTAATCCTGATGATAGTGGTGAAAATCAGAACAAATGCACCTTAAGATTTCACATCTTTGTTCTTTCATATTGCAGCTTTCTTCCAATAAGACAGGAATAATTTTATTGATTTTTTCCCATTTACTCTCTTGTTCAGAATATGATATCTTTTGAAACACTGATGCCTTATGGTGGAAGTGGCTGTGGTGGCAGTAAGAATAGGAATTGCCAAACAGGACAATTTTAGTAGGATAATGATACCTATACATCACTTCTGTTGTGGTCATCTTAACCTGGTAGGTAGAAATGCACATGCAGTTTTTAAAGGAATCATTAGCTATGCTGTGGGTGTTGACATACCTCTTGAGGGTCCTCTTGAGGAAGGCTGTTGATAAAACTGCTGGAAGCAAAGCCAGCAATAGCCTGATATCTACCCCTAGCTAAAGGAACTGCATTCGCTCTTCCAATGACAGAAATTTAGGCTTTCAGTCTTGGCAACACCTTCAGTGGCTTGGGATCAGATTTTGGGGGCTCACAGTTCAGTATCTGCTGATGACCATCTACGTGTCTGTGCTAAGACATCCACTTAACCTTCCCAGTTCATGGGAACTTTTCATAAAGCTCCAGCTTCTGTGAACTGAATCTATGTCTACTGGACAGGGCTGACAGATGAACATCACAATTCTTGAACTTCTCCCTTTGGCTGAGTACACGACACCATTCTTGGATGCATCCAGGAACGAGACTCGGTAGCTCATAAACTGCACTTCTGAAATTCCCAGTGCTCGTGGTTTAAGATAGAAATGGAAATACCGTGGAGGAACCCATCTCGTGGAAATACCGAGAGGAACCCATCTTCTCTGCCAGGATTTCTGCTTCCTTTGACTCTGGACACACAGGATTGTCTGCTGGTTTTGAGACACAAACAAAGAGCCTCACTTATTTCCCTTGCAGCTTTAAGCTGTATTGAACCCACAGATTCAAAGTTAATAGGCTGCTGTATCATGGTTTAGTGGTCCCCTTCCTATCAAAGAATAATTAAGATATCAAATTTTGTACATCAGTTACTGCCACTCCAATGCAGAGTTACATGGAAATTATTAACATCTGCACAGAAATCAATAACAAGCCTCTCATTTGCTAGTGCTTCTATCATAGCAAAACATGAGACGACAGGGGAGAGGGCAAAAGAATACATTGCAAACATGCAGGACTCCTGGGAATCCATAAGTCAGGCAGCCGGCACCAGCAAACCGCGGCGTGGCTCTCCTACAGATATGTGCATTATGAATATGAAATTATCTGGGCCATCTGCCCTGTACCAAAATACACATTTGCAACAAGAATGAAGATACAGAGGAAATTCTATCATTCAGATGATTCTCAGACATAAATCAGATAGAAATTGAAGGGCAGGTTTCTTTAGGATTCAAGCCTGAAACTCAGCAGTACAAAGGGCCAAGCGACACTAATTTCCAAATTCACAGTTTCTCCTTCAGCACTGTCTGCATTTTGACCATCAGCCTTGCTTTGCATCCAGACAAAATAACTAGCCTCCTGTCACTACTGTCAATTGAAAACTTGAATTAATAGGATGAAATCTGCTAGTTATCATTTTTTGTTGATTCTGGACATTGTCATAAGATATGTTCACCTGTCTCTAAGATTCACCAGTCTCTTGTAATAACACTTAGTAACTTGCAAAGGAAAGAAAGCAGGTCAGAGAGCATAACTTAAGTGCAGGGCTTAGGAACTATCAGTTTTTAATCCAACCCATCCTGAGCAAGTAACATCACTGGTAAATGATTTTGGACATGTCTCACTGAGATGTGCTTGACACACAGTGTGGGACACAAAATAGATGCTTTGTTCTTCTGTATGCTGACATGGCATTTCTGCCTGAAACAAAAAAAAAAAAAAAAAAGGAAAGGCTCTGAATTGTCTCATTATAGAATGATGAGCTAATATTGGCAAAAGCAAAATTTTCTGCAGAAATAGAAAACAAGGTTACAAAGAGAAAGTCTGGACCAGAAGAGCTTTGGGAAGGAAGACCTTTGCTGATCTGACCGAAAGAAATAAACTAAGGCCCAGGAGCTGGTGAAGAAGCCCACGGAAGGGCAGCTGCTGCTGGGCGCAGGCTGGGCAGGGACGGGTCTGTCCCTGCTGTGCAGCCCACAGCATTTACCACAGCAGCAGAGGCAAAAGCACCAGCTTCTTCAGCAGCCAATTTCTGTGGGAAATCTGTAGCACAGGGAAAGAGGAGACAGCAAGTGATGCAAACAATCTGCTTCCTTTCTGTGCCCAGACAAACAAAATGCCATGTCAGAGCAGCCTAATTACCCCATTCTGTATACCTGTCTTCAGTTTCAAATGCCCTTATGTCCCATATATTAATGTCTCTCTAGTTTGGGAAATTTGCCAGCATGCATCATGAACACTGGACTATCACATACAGGGAAGAGGGAAAGGGACAGAAGGATGTCACACTTAACACTCCCTTTCCATATCTTGCCTGGCTTTTATACCAGCAAGCCCATTCTGAACCTTCACAATACCTAGAAGTTACCTGATTTTAAATTATTAGATCAACTACAACAGTTGATCTAATAAAATATATCAGCCTTGCTCACAATCCTTCCTTACCTAGCACCTTAGATCATCACGGTTACAGCAAAATACTACTAAATATTATCCACAGACCCTACACAAATAGGATCCCCTAAAAATCTTCTCATGTACTGGGACCAGTAAAAATCACCATCCTCTCGCTTTCTCTGTAAGAAGGAACAATCCTCATATCTGCATTTTCTCTCTTAATGCATGACTAATTATACTCAGGTTCAAACAACACAGAATCTCACATTAGAGGAATGAAGCACCCAAGATAATAGTATGTTTACTTGCACATTGCCTAAATCCCATTTGTCTATATGCATTAAGTCAAAGTCTTTAATTTCATGACTGGATACTACTTTTTCCACTACACCTCTGCCTCAATCAGCACACAGGACAAACAGGGCTTACTGAACAAGCAATTATTCATTTTTTTCATTTAATGTGTGGACTTGTGCCTTTTGTGCATTAGATAAATTCAGCTCTGAATCCAGAAAGACCCATTTCTTCAATAGCTTTTTCTTTCTGTGGAGCTCATTAATACAAGAGAGGTGATGAATGTCTGCGAGGTGAGGTATATAATACCCTGATAATTCCTGAAGTGCTGAAGACTCTATTAAGTTTAGGTGTTTAGTGTGAAGCACTGATCTTACAGAGTACTAAGCATAAATTATACAGAATTTTATATTCATAGTACAGCTTCCTTTGACTTCTCTTGCAGGGTTTTTGGCCAAGCACACCCAGCCTCTCAATTGTGTTTCCTTCAATCAGTGTCTAGCCCAGGCTTTTCCCACCTGGTATTCTTCCTTGCTCTCATTCCCATGCCATGCTTTTCTTCCCTAGCTCTTTACTTAAACAGCCCAGCACCATTTCATTCTGCTAGGGTCTAACAAAAACCTCACCACTCTTCAGCATTATCTACAGCCCCTCTGCCAGAACCAGCCTCCTGTTTCTCGACCTCTTCTTCCAACTAATGTCCTCTACTGGCACTGCCTGACTTGCAAGGCCCCTCTGCTCCCTCAGTCCCCGCAGCTGTTCACTGCTACCAAGCACAGGGACCCAGTATCCCCCATAACTTGTATAAATCAGCTGCATCGAGGCTGCGGGAGCGAGGTGCAGGCAGAGGTGAGGGTGTGTAGCTAGTGTCCCCCCATATCTTCCTCTGGCAGGTCCTTCTGCTTTATGCGAAGCGGTGCTGGCAACATATGCAAGATTCGTTGTACAGAAAAGCTGCAAACAACGATTACTTTTGTGTTTGGCAGTAATACAGAGTTCAGGAACAGAACAAGAAGCAGCAAGACTAAATATTATGCTCAGGAAGAAATGCTATGCACAGTTTTCATGGCTCAGCATTTCATTCTCTGTAAGACAGAGGCAAATTCAGGACAGTTTCCCACATGGTGAGAATACCAGGGAGGAGGAGCTGACTGGAGTCTCGGAGCCGTTGTTTTTCTGGGGCATTATTTAATCAATCCTGTTACGAGCTTTGTCTTGGGAGGGAGGAAAGTTTCGATCTTATTTAATCACATGTAGTTTTTTATGTTCCCATTCCTCACTCCACTGCTATGGGGATTCTGGGCCACAGTGACAAAAGCAGGACCATCAGGTACAGAAATAATAACACTCCCCATGGGGCATAATACAACATTACAACTAAGCTTTATGAAATGCAAGGGTGTATGTTAGTGCTCTCTGTTAATCATCTACCTTGGTGTCTTCCTAGGCACTTAGCCAAAGGAGAATGTTGTCAACTTCCTCATGGTGCTATTGTTACAGGGTAAGATAATGTATGCCCTCAGGTATCTCATAATCTAATTATTTATAGAGGTATGTCAAGTGAAAAATCCCTGGAACTACAGCAGTTTTGTTTTTTATCACAAAGCCCTAACTCTGCTCCTTTGTTCTGATACACTGCTTTATTAGGAGCAATAAATGTTTACATAGTGGGAGAACCATATAAATTCTCCATTTGCCTTTGGCTCCTCTTGCACTGAAACCATCCCTACTGAGGAGAGTTTATCGTTTAAAAGACACAAAACTAGTAGTGTGTGTAACATGTACGTAATGGCTGAGCTCAACAAAGGTCCAGTACAGTTTGCTTGGCTATGTCGTTCCTTTCTGTTGGTAATTTTAATAGAGGGAAGGAGGAAATGGGAGCAATGTGTGTAGGCACAAGCAAAGGGAGACCAGGTTGGGCCATGTTGGCCTCGCTTTGCAAACACAACACACAGATGCATTCTGCTAAGCTGGAGAAAAATGCACAGTGTTGGACCTTTAACCGAGGGGATCCTTCCCCTGGTGAAGCGAGGCACAGGGGAAATCATGAACTTGTTCCAGCAGGAAACTTAACACAGGAATAGCCCCTGCCACTGCAGTAACTCATTTTGCATGAGGTACATCAGCATTAGGCAGAAAGTTGTGCTCACCACACAGAGGAATGGGATTCAGCCAGAAGGACACGGAGGAAATACTGTGGTCAGACTCATATGCCAGGAAAATCACAAGCACATCTGAAAAGGATCTGATGCAGCGGCAGAGAAGGGCAGAAGGAAAGAGCTGCTTTGGTCATATATGGGACGGCAGGGAACTGCAGTATTATAAAAGGCTCCCCACCTCAACATTTGTCTTTTAAAAGCCTAACAGTGAACCTTTCTTACTGCAGAAAGGTCCTTGTGCATGTGATGGCACATAAGCATGTGGGAGGTATGCACACAACAGCATCTCTTGTTTCTTTTTCCCAAAGACAGAGAAGAAAATCAGAGACAGAAGAAGAGGGTTCCAAGAGCTGCAGCGACTGCCTCCTTGAAACGGATCCTCCTTGAAACTCCTTGATCCCCAGAAGAGCTCCTTCAAGAGCTGTAACTCTTGTATAAAAGTTGCTCCCTAAGCTGCTGAAACTTCATCCATCTACTAAATAGCCTGAAGGAGTAGGCTCCAAAAACACCATGAAGAGTCCGACTCAGGTTCTGCCGAATGATCTCAGCAATTTAGGTTTATCCATAGTAGAACTATCTTATAGTACAGCAGCTGCTCTCATGCAACAGCTCCACTGCCACTTCCCTATGAAAAGCACATTGCTGCTCTCATGCAGACCAGGCCCGGGCTGCACACTGCTGTACCTGCCCTGGGGGAGCACAAGAAGGATGATCCCCCCTCCACCTTCTCCTTTCTTAACCATATAAATGAGTTTATCCCGACACTGGAGCTAACCTCATGGTGGGCTTTGTTCAAAAGTTAAATAACTCGGCCAATTCAAGAAAAAAACATTTCTAGAGTCTTTGTATGGACTTTGGCAATGCTTAGACATGCTTCTGAACATTTGGACTGTCTAGTCTAAATGCAAGATTTTACGTGGTTTGGTTGAGATGCATCTCACACTTTGGGGATATCAAGCTGGTGACATGACCCTTATTTACAGGTCTACATGAACCAAGTATCTTGAAATCAGACTGGAAAAAAAAAAGTGTGGACAAGGGAATTTCAGTCCTTGTGGCAAACAGTGTTTCAGCCTGCACTGTCTTTAAGTGTCACAGAAAAGGGCAGTTTAATACAAATATTTGAATAATTCTGTTGAAATGGTTATAAACAATGCTGCAAAACACAAGACTAGAGGAAAAGCCTGGCTAATACAAAGAAAGTAGTGAACAGTTCAGAAGGATACACGTTATTGATTATGAGACCTGGGCAAGCATGCACGCATTCAAATATTTGCTATGCTACAGCTTAATGGCAGAACACAGCCAAGAACAAGAACATTTTGAACCAGTGCAAAGAAACCCTAGAGGAGCAGTAGAAGTGAGTGGATTTTTTTAAGATGAGAAAGGCCAGAGACTAATAAGAGATGAATTAGAAAGACAGAAGAGTGTGTGGAAGAAAGCACAAATCTGTAGCAAGATGATCCAAGGGATCATGGATACCCATCACAGATGCTGCAAAACAGGAGAACTCAGTAAAGTGTATGGGGCAGGAGCCTGGGAGAGTAGCCAAAAAAATAAAATCAAGAATGGAAAAATGGAAGGAATCAAGCAGTCAAATCAATGAACATACAGGAAGGAGGTCAGAGCTGAGTGCTTCAATGAGAGCTGATTCTGGTAGACTTTAATGTCACAGCAAGAGCAAGTAACATAAGGCAGGAGGATGAGACGCGAAGGCAGCTCTAACAGAGTGACAGTCGCAGTTGCAGAGGGAGAATGGCACTGAAAACAGACACAATGATCCCTTGTCCCCTGGACTGTAACTCCTAGCACAGAGCCAACCATCATTCACCAGCAGCCATTAAACACAAACACCCAAACTGCAAAAGGAATGACAAAGCAGCGAGACTCGGGCGCTCTGCCTCACTACAGCGTCAGCGCTCCATAAATTCTCAACCGGGAAAACAGAGTCTCAGTTAAGCCCAGGAGCTAACTGGACTCTCCAGCCACATGCTGGAGCTAAAGCCAGCTTCAGCTAGGCAAGCAATGCCCCTGGGTAAGCAAACCTGAGCAGGAAGGTTGCATGGAGCTGCTGCTGCTCACGGGCCACCATGTAGCTTTAATACCAAGCAGCAGTGCTTTGCCCTCTGCTGTCATTCATCTTCTGAGAGTGGAATTCCAGGGTTATGGCCTCCAATGAAAATGAACTTCAAATGTTTGTAATTGATCCATGAATATTCATGATCTTTTGGGAAGATTTCGTAATTACTTCATTCTGGTTTGACTCATTTGATCTACAGCAGCAAGAGCAGCAGCTTACCCTCCTTCACTAGGATGCCAGCAGTTTGGCAGCGTGACCTTCCCATTTTCCTGAGCTAATTATCCAAATTTCAATTTCAAACGCAGTGGTACCTGAAAATAAATTGACTGCTGTTCAGGTTTAGATACCTCTGCACTTGGAACTGCCGCTCGTGTAAATAGACGACATCTTCAGGAAACAGGGAAAGGCACTCAGCTAAACACTTGGCACTTGGACATGGAAGATTTTATATAACAGCCCCCCAGAGTGTTTGATCCACAGCATTATAGTAGAGGCAAAGAAAATGCACCAAAAAAAAAAATAAAAATATAAAATAAAAAAACAGAGTTGGACTGTCCTAATAGTGCAAGAAGTTATGTAATTTATCTATGTCACTCACCAGAACTATTGCAGGTATAGTTAGGCTTAAAAATTGATGCTGCCTATACATTTGTCCACACATCTGTCTCACCACTTTCAGCTTCATCTTTAAGCTTGTTGCCATTTTTAACCATCTTTGAGAAGACAACAGGAAAGGCTCAAAGATATTAACCCTCTGAAAGTGCAGTGGAAATTAACAGCTGCTTAGATGGAGAGAAACCTGATTTCTGGTCCCACAGCATCAACACCAAAACTTCTTACACCCTTCTCCAGAATACACCAGACAAAGTACATCTGTGTGCTCAACCACAGGGAAACTTTCAACCACTATTATATCTTCTTGGATGCCAGAATTAAGAGATAAATTCATTAGAAAAAGAGTTCTCTCCGTGTTGGTCTTCCCAAACTATTTGCCTAGATAAATAGATTTTTTTTTCTTTTTAACTTATATGCAAGTGGGTCCTGGCTATAAACTGTCAAAACACAAAGTAAAATAGTGAAAATACTAAATTAACAACATGAAAGCAAAGTAAACGGCCACAGGCCTCTAGATGTACTGTCAATCCTGGTAATCATTTAATTATCCTTTCCAAGTTTCTCTT
>JAVCKT010022048.1:16038-30405 GCA_032273925.1 Rhynchotus rufescens
TGAGCGGGAACAGAGTGAGAGTAAAGTGTGATTTGGAGATCTTCAAAACCCACTTGGATGCGGCTCTGTGCCACGTGCTCTAAGTGTGAGCAGGGAGTTGGACTAGATGATCTCTGGAGGTCCCTTCCAACCTCAACCATTCTGTGATTATCGGGATCACATTTTAGTTTGGTTAAGACTTGTGCAGTTTACAGCTGAAAAACTATATGGCAGTGAATCCTGCCAAATATGCTGGTCTTAGATGAATTTGATGCCATTAGCATCAGGCATATTACAGTTAGACAGTTAACAAATGTAGAACTCCTGTGACTAAAATGCTTCTACGGTTGCTGTGTCCTGCAAAGCCCGTTGTGGTGAGATTAAATGCAGGGCTCATGAGTCATCATTTGCTCTAGGGTCGGTCATGTTTCTTCATTTGTTAGGAGGCCAGATAGATAAATACAAGGGTAGGTTTTAGAATCAAGCTCTGAAAAATAAGATTTTTTTATTAACACCAAACAATGTGTTGTTCAACTATCACACTTAGGAATAACTCTGATCTATTGGCCTCATTTCATTTCAGCCTTCATTCTTGCCTGCAGTCACTGCAGAATCACAGTTAAGCGCAGAAAACCGTTTCCTTCTTATACTTAAACACTGTCTATCTGTCCCACTGGCACTAGCCCTCACATTAACCTGACATTTATTGTTGTTTCCTCCTGCTTGCAGAGGATACTTTTCACTCTATTCCCTCTAAACCCAAGGTTTAACCACAAAGGGTAGTTAAACTGGAGCCTGTAAGTAAACACAAACTATGGATCATCAGCCAGCATGTTTTGCAGCCCAAATATTCCCCTCTGTGGGGCAAGGGGGGAATGTCTAAATGCACCAACTAATGAGTATCCCACTCACAACTCAAACTACAGAGCTAGTCCTACTCTCTGTCCATCAACTAGTCCATCAACACATAACCACATAACCATGAATCTTAATTGTAACTTGTGCTATGTTACAAGAAAAGAAGTCATTTTCTCAAAAACACTTGTCAGTATATGTAAATTCCAGTAATCATCAGTCTTCGCTTTAGCCTTGATAGCCTCGGTGAGATGTTCATCAGTGAGACTAGCAGGCCATCTCTGAGACCATTCAACTATGCCATGCATTAGCCCTTGCTGACATAAGTCGGAAAGAAATCTGAGAAGTAAGCACACAGCCCCCATGTGAGAGTTGCACGATGTGGGTACGTACCTGGGTCCCAGGCAATCCTTTGGCCTTTTCAACCATCAAAAGTAAGTGAAAAACATGCCCACACTGTCTTGACTCAAGGTGCAGTTCAAGGCCTCATAGCCAGCTCAAGTTGGCATTCCTCAGCAGTTCAATACAGAGGCAGATACAGGTATGGGTGACACCAGACTGGGAAAAGCAGTTCATAAATGGAGGGAAGGGATGTCATTCAAAGCCCTGAGCAACCTACCCTGCTTTGAAACTTGTCTTCCTTTGAGCAGGAGGTAGGACCAGAGACCTCTGGACAGATGCCATCTCTAACTTAAATCATTCAGCATTTCTCCAATTCTGTCCTTTCAGCCCTCAGAACTCAGTCTCCAGAAACAGTCTTTACAACTGGGGCTTGTCAGACATTGGGAAAAAATAATTATGTATTGCTTATCTGCATTGTATTCTGTGTTGTGTCCTCCAAGTTTGCTGTCCTGTAATGAGGGCTGGGACCTGCAGAGTTGAATGACTTGTATTTTATCCTGCAGGGATATTGCTTATAGCAACTGTTAAGATAGAAAGGGAGTGAGATTAAGAACATGATTTCTGATTTTGGGGGCCTGAAGGTCATGTTTATTGCTGTACATCTGGCTATATCTATTCTTGTTTGGTTATTAACACTCCCGTTGGCATGAGACTGGCCTGAGTTAGCAGCCTCAGGCATCGCCTGGACACAATTTGAGGCACAGCACAGGTCAGGGACTGCTCTTTGTAGGAAAAAAACTTGACATCCCTAAGGATAGGGTGAAGGTTGTGCTAATGGGCCAGTGTTTTACAATTTCTTCTTGTCTGGGACTGGTCATGGAGCTGTGATTCAGAGAGGGTTAGGACTAGAGTTATCTGTGTGGAAAACTGCATGTCAAAGAGGTGGGCTGAAGATCTAGAAGACCTGAAGCATGAGAGTGAAGGCTGGTTCCCATTGGCAGTTGGCTTTTTGCTGTTTTTCTGCCGGGCTTAAATATAAGTTCAGCTTAAAGTCAGGAAATAAGGTACTACTGTATCCTATGAGGCCCGAAGTAACAGGCTGAGTCTGGTACTAGCATGAGAAAATGAATGTCTTGTGCCTCTTCCTGGGATGGGAAGAGGCTTGGACTCGGTATGGCAGGATATGCATCCTGCAAGAACTGCCACTGTAGGATAAATATAAATAAAGATGAAAATAAAGAAAAAGGCAAAGTGGGGAATTGCACAGCGTGACTGCAGAACAGAAAACAGAGTGGTTGGGACAGCAAAGCAGAGTGTCAAGGGAAGCCTGCCCAGGGACCCTCTTCTTCAGCTCCATGTGCTGCCAGAGTACAAAATCCAGCTCGGAAGGCAAAGTTCTTTCCTAACTGAAATTTCCGATTCAAAAAGAAACAATACGCTTTTGAAAAGGGACGAGATTTAAAAGGAGTGACCTTTCATTTGTGAACACTCGGCAGTATATTCCTGTTGGGTGTAACTGTCCATATACAACCTTGATAAAAGGATGAAACAGAAGCCTTCATATGGGACCCACTGTAATTTTCCTGACCATGGAGGGCAGTGTTTAATATTCGTGCTTTGGATGTATTAAAAGATAAAATATGAATCAAATAGCATGACTGGAAGCTTATTTCTTTCAGAAGAAAGTGGAAGTTAAAACTTTTATGCATCTGCACATCAAAGTGTTATTACTAGCTAAGGTTTCTCTTTATAATTTAAGCCCATATCTGAATTGAATTTCAAGGGGTTGGCTGTGCAGTGTATTCCAATCTCCATATCAGTAAAATTTGATGAACACCCCAAAGCTCGCTGCCTGAGAAAGAGAGAAGAAAAAGCACGCTTAGGAACATCAAATGGGAATGCAGGCCTGATATCTTTTGTCAGTAGAAAGATTGTTTTAATACCCTGTCGGTCACAGTAATAACCTTAAACAAATAGATCACTTGTATTTACTTTGTAATATCAGTGCTTTTACAAGATTGACTACCTAGTGGGATTGTCTGTACAAATTTCACAGTTGTCCCCAGGCAGCTCTGTGAAGAGGACACTTTAACTCCATATGCCATAGAAAGATGCCTTCAGTGGCGCTCCATGAATTAATCATATCCCCAGGGTCTGTGGGAGGATAATCATAGGAAAACCCTGCTGAAGCGACGTGGAGAGCTCTGATGAGCTGTCACAGCACCTGGCCACTTCGGGCAGTGGGGAGCAGGTATATCAAATAAGCTGCTGCCTGGATGGGGAGATAGCACTGGACCTCTCGCAGATACCTGGAGAGCAAGAGAGGAATTGAGTTGAGACCGTGCAATTTGTGTTACAGATCTGGATGGGTTCCCTGCTGCCTGAGGCCAAAGGGGTTAGATAAGAGAAAAGACAGCAAACATTTGTCTATTGGATTCCTCGTTTTCTTCTAATGCCCACCACTGCTCTTATGTTACAGAGGCGCTCTAAGGACAAGCTGTACATATTCCTTTTGTTTTTAAAAACTGCTAGGCAGCAAGCTGAACGTTTTGACGAATCAGTAACATTTTTCTTCATCATCTGTTGGTTGCTTCTTCTCAACTTCTGGGCACCTTAGCCTCAAATCTGTGACCATGTCCAGCCTTTTCAGAAACGCAGCACTTAGGCAGCACGTACATTCCAGGAAGGAAGGTTTGGCTGGTTGCGATAAAAAGGTGAAATTATCACTTAGGAAACTTATGTTTCCTGCTCTTGTGATTTCTAGCAAGCTACATCAAATCTAGTTTAGTTTTCTGCACAGTGAAAAATTTACTTGTATATAAACATAAATAAAAATTGTTCAGAATAATGATATTTACATGGAAACATATTAACCTACAGATGTATGAAGCTCGTTTACCTTCTGAGAACAGCCTGTGTATCAGCATTTTCTTCCCCCACCTCCATGCAAGAGTCTTTCCTCTTTCGTTTCCCTCTGAAACGGTGGTTCCCCCTGTGGTTCCAGTTCACTACTCTCAGACATTTAAAAAGTATCAAGTATAAGCAAAGATTCAGATTATTTTTCTAAATGCTTTTCAGTTGGTCTATCTCTACTGTATTTTGAGTCATTTTCCCTGTCAAGGCCAATCCTGCCTATATGAATATGAATCTATGATGATTATGTTTTTTTTTTTGCTTGTTTGTGGGTTTTTTATTTGATTTCCTTGCACATTATTCAAGATATAGTGAAATTGCAGTTACAGGGTCTGATTAGCCTCTCCAAGGCGGCAGTGGGTTGGTCAGGACACTAATGGAAGCACTCCTGATTTACAGTTGAAGGAGAATGTAGAAGATCAGACCATTGCGTAAAGCTTTAAGCATTAGACCACATAAGACGTTTGTATGGAGAGAAATGTAAAGCAGGTGTAAAAAGGTCCAAACACCACTGTGCCATAAACATGCCTTTCTCCTAGCCAACATAATGGGACCCTTGGTGTGACTACCTTAGATGCAACCATCTGTTCTGGAGACATGTCAAGTTAGAAGAAATGAGTTTCCTGTCTTCTGTTCCCCTCAGGTTGTCACTGTTGCAATTTATCTACATGCAGCAAACTATCTTTTAAATAATTCTGGAGGAAAAACAGGCATATCCAAGGTGTAACACTATCACCTTGGAAAGAAGCTCATGAAATGCCGTTAGCTGGCAAACTCCAGCCAACGGGTAGAAGATTGAATGGACAAAGAAACCTCATTATTTCCCTGTGTCAGACTCCCCACATCAGGGTTTAGGTGTCAGGTCTCCTGGGAAGGAGAAATACCTGTTCAGAGATTTAAGAGAAGAGTTCAGGCCCATGGTTGATAAGGAAGCTCACCTCATACATTTATTTTCATACAGCTACAGAACAGCACGCTCATCTGCGAAGTACAACTGATGGCAGGGCCTAACTCCTCTAACCAATATTATTCTTTGCAGGTATATTATTCTTTGCAGTATATTCATGCAGGTATGCATGATCAATTTTACTTCCACTGTGAATAGAAAATTTAAATTGTTTAGTCAACACATGACTTCTCCAGAGGAATGCCTCATTGCCTGGCTGTTTCATTTCGAAGCCCTGTAGCCATGAAATCTGTTGGGAGAACACAAACAGTTGTGATTACCTGACAGTTCTAGGAAATGGCACGGAGACAAGATATATCTTACAGAAAAAAAGAAGTGGTGATTGCAGGAGGAAGCTGGAAGCAGATCTTTGAAAATGCTTCATGGCCTTTAGGATCTCGGCAGCATCAAAGAAGGGGATACCCTGCCAGTTTACCTCAGGGAACAACAGCAGTTACTCTTTTGCTCAATTCTGAAAGCTATTGTTTTGGTTAATAAGATTATGGGTATCTACATGTGATGATACCATTACTTATGTTCCATGTGAGTGAGATGCCATTATTCTTGCTTAATATAACCACACAGAGGCTCCTAGTGAGATGGAGCTCCCTTGAGAACCCGCTGTTGTACATTCCCTGTCTGGGGAACAGGTCCTAGTTCATGTTCTTGCTGTCTAACAAGGCAGAGAGGGAAAATTACCACCTTTTACTGTGCAAATGGAAAAAAATTATACAGAGATATCAAATAGTTTGCACCATGCCAAACCGAAAGTTGGTCTGAAGGAGCCAGATTTTGGGGTGCTAAGTCACAGATTCTGTCCTGTAATTATAACTGGGATATGCTATATTTGTGCCTCATTAGTTTGCTGAGCAGTTCAGTGGAACTCCAGTGGGCACTTCTGGATGTCATTTTGGTGGGAAGAGCTCCAGGAAATGTCTTGGCTTCCTCAAAATCTCAAAGCAGTTTTGGAAGTCCCAGGTTATGACCTCCACCATTCCTTTTCTTTCTCATTCGTGCCAGTCTTGCTTGTGAAGTATTTGTCTGCCTTATGAGAACTTCCATGGGCACTGAGCAGGACACAATGTGAATTCTGAATTTCCTTGCCACAAAGAACTCACCTTTGGGTCTATTCACTCTTCTTTGCTCCCGAATACTGCCCCTTACACTCCCTCGTGCTTACTTACAAGTGCATCTTCCTCTTCAGATCCCTTTCCCTGCTGCTGAAATTTATCAGACACAGTGTCCAAGTTGTCCTGCTGCCTCTGCCTAGAAAAGGACCTTAGCACCCTTCTTTTCCCTTTCCCCTTCTCTTTCCACCCCTTTATTTTCCCTTGAAAATAACTTTCAACATTAGAATTGATGTGGGCCATCGACTACAGATTCTTGAATAAATCTTTGTGTATGTGACCCTGTCTCAGCATCCTTTGAGCCATAGACACATGGGAGAAGAGGATTAATATGTGCTGAAAACTCCCTCCCTGCAAATTCTGTAGGAGCATGAGCAAAACCCTGAGTCTTATTACAGACATATAATGCTAGCAAATCTAATGGTTGTGTATTTTAATATTTGATTGTTATGTAACATCAGAGAGTTCCTATTTGTTTGTTTTATTTTAAAAAGAAGCCAGATTCTAACTTCTGTAAGACTTGGGCAGAAAGCCAAGGCCAGAAGTACGTGTCAGTGACATGAATCCTGCTCAGCACAGTTGTGCCTTACAGGCTGTGTTTGCACTCCTGTCTTCTGCAGATTCGTGTGGAGCCAACACGCTGCCTTTTCACCAGTTGCATTTAACCAGAGGGAGACTGTGGAGCTGTGAAAATCAGGGTCAAGTAGAGGAAGTTGGCTGCTGAGCTGCTGCTGCACCATTGCATGCCGCTGGAGAGCCAGCGCTCTGCTGTGCTTGTTTGATGGTCAACGTGATTTCCTTTGTATTCAGATTCTCCTGGCAGCCCAGCTCCCAGCAGGGATGCTCGGTCAGGGAGCCCTGCTCACTCTCACTAGCTCACATGATGATTAAAAAAGAGCAAAACAAAAAGATATTTCTGTCTGAAGGCTAACATGGGTAGCACTCGGGTTTCAGTTCAGCTGTCCTGATGAGATTTCAAATAGGAATATCAGGGATATTGCAATATGTATTGCTCACTTGAGATTTCTACCATTTCTGGGCAAAAATCCCTTGAGAAAGGTTGTTTTTGTATGTTTGTGAGACTTCATCTGCATCTGAACAAAGAAGAAATTTATGCTTGAAGTGTTAAATCTCTCCATCAGAATCATAGAGGTGTACCTGTAAATTCAATTCTAACACTTCTCTAAGACTAAAAAATGAAGCTGATTGGGCTGTGAGAGTCTTTCTTTGTCCCTTGTCACATCCACAACATCACCTATGTGTGTCCACTTGGAGAAAGCAACATGTAGTGATCCATATAGGGAGGCAGCCCAGCCCATGAACAGAGTGAAGGGCTACAATGGTCCCTCATGAATCATCACTCCTGGCTATGGAGTGGATGTGACAAATCATGTGGGGCAGGTGGAGCAGGTACTCTGGTTTTATAGAAAGGGAAATATGTGTGCTTTGGTCTCTGCTGTGCAGGAAGCATTAAGATATCTCAGATCCTGAGGCTGGCAGGGTTTTGGGTACCACCATCAACTTCCTTCTTCGAAAAACAGCATGAACAGGGCTGCTCCATGAGGGCAGTTTTGTCAGGCACCTCAGAGGACCCCGGTGCTGGCCGTGCCCTCGCTGCTGTCACCATCCTGCAGCACTCCAGCGGGACAAGTAGGGCTGAGTGGTGGCAGCAGCAGGTCCCATCCACAGCCAGCAACCACCATCCAGAGGCAAGGACACAGTAGCCCTAGGGATGTCACCAAGGGGGTGTCAGTGTGCAGACCACTTCATTGCAGTGTGAGGTGGCTCGGGGTACAGCCAAGGGAGCTCGCGGTCTCGTGAGGACCAACTGGAGGATCCAAAAGATCCCCATCCCCATCCCTACTGCCCTCCTCTGGATGCTCCTCACTGCAGCTGTGGCCTTGCAGATATTTCCTGCATTCTTGTCCCCACTGGGCAGCCCCTCACAGACACATCTGCCACTAGGATGTCTTTCACCAACCCCCAGGCCGAGGGGAGGCTGGTCCACTGCTCGCCTCCATCCTGGGTGGATTGCTGATACAGGATGCTAGGCAAAAAGCAACAACCAAGGCCTTGTTCTTTGCACTGGGGACCAAATAGTCTCACTTAGGTCATGGTGCTGTAATCCTCATCCCCTAGTGCCTACAGCTTTGGGGAGACCGTTGTCACTGGTGTAGCACATCTGCATTATGGAGCTGCTTGGAATATAAGCGTAACACTTGGTTACACATATTGCTCCCCAAGGGCAAATCCCCAAATTCCTCACTCATTTTTCAGGAGGTGAGTGGATGAGAGCTGCTTCTCCTGGAGCAGCAGTTAGGCTGGGGCAGGAATTAAAAGGACTGCTGTTTACAGCCAGTTTAGATAGCAGACATTTCAGACTGCTGCTATGTGAAGAAACCAAGGAGTGTAGCTTGCATTTGCTTTTCATAAGGAGGCTGGATGTGCCCTGAGATATGCAAATCTCCTCAGATGCAGAGGAAAAGATTTCAGGACTGTGGAGGTGTAAGAGTTGGCAAATTGTATAGCATTATGGAATAAAACTCCATTTTTGTGCAAATTGAGGAACAACAGCTGTTACAGCATGTCAGTATTTGGGGAGGTTAATTCTCAGAGCAGAAGAAGAAAAAGCAGTGCTGTCATGTACACAGAACGGAAAGGAAGTGGATGCAACAACAAACAGGTGAGAGAGTCTCATAGTGTTTTCCATAGGAGGATAAAAGCAATAAATCCTTATTTAATCCTAGCAGAGCTATTTAAAATATTAAAAGTAGTGTGTCTCAGAGGGGATTTAGAATGGCTATAGAGGGTTATTTAAATTAGAAAGTGAGCATTTGAGTTTTTCAGACACATTTGCAAGAATAAAGAAAACACTTTTTATTTCATCATCCCTTTTTTGAAAAAAAAAAAAAAAAAAAAAAAAAGGAGAGGAATGCACAGCACATACTCTTCTACCGGTACGTGTATTATTTAAGCACTGAGCATAGTACATTTACCCTACCACCTGCCTGACATGCCAGCCCTGACATTTGCAGATGCTCCCGGCCTTTTTACCTGAGCCTCAGCTCAGCTTCTGCTCAGCCCTTGCTCATTTTGCAGATTCTGTGTCAGCCTCAGTCTCTTGCCCTGCTTGTCTTTTTTCCTCTCAAAGTGTAAGCAGAGATCTAAATTTCCATCTCTCTAAAGATTGCACTTGTCTCCCCTGCTCATTGACCCCACCTTCCTCTACCTGATTCTCTCAAGTTGCTGCTTCTCCTCTCACTGCCTCCCTTGCTCCCTCGCAGGCTGGGAGGGACCCCCCTGCCTCCTGAGGCTGCTGCTGCTGAGGCTGCTAATGAGCCCTGGAAGACACTGCTTGTCTGCTTTCATTAAGCCGCTTCCATGCTGACAAATCTCAGATCTACTTATCCATGACAATCCAACACAAATTCCGTGTTTTGGTCTGTGGATACCGTTTGCCTATTGAGCTGATAGGAAAGCAAGATTGCTGTAATTCTTGGTTTCTCTCCCTTTTTTTACTGTTTTGGTCACGGCTGATACGGTCTGTGTTTGAATTGCCCGTTATTTATCAGCACCTGGGGTAATAATTCGACGTCCCCATTCACTTTTTAACAGCAATTTGCCCAAGATAGCAATGCATTGGCTGTTTAGAAACCAACACAAGCATCCCTGGCTAGCAAGTGATTTTGGCCAGGCATCAGGCCTCTGAAGAGGACTCACTTCTAGTTGAAATGTTTGTGACACCAGGTTTTGGTCAGTTGCCCTGCACAGATATCCAGTACCATCTGAGATGATAGTTTCTGCTGGTCTGGAAGGATGGGGGCCTCGCAGCTCCAATTTGACTCTAGATGCTCCAAGATGCTTGAGACATTTGCTAGGGCTGGGGGATACAGCAGCACGGGATGCCAGCAAGGTGCCTAGAGCATCTCGAATGCTTGATGTCCGTGCTCAGGCAGCCAAATCACTGGTGACAAAGCAAGCTGAATTGCTCCCTATGCTCCATCAGCTCTATTGACTAGACTTCCCTTCAGTATAATGCAACCTTAAACATGTAGCTTAAATGTTGACATCTGCAAGTAGATGCTCTGATTTAGTCAAGCTGAATTCCTCTGACAATGCGAATGTGGCCCTGTGGTTTTCTGCAGTGCATCTAGCACACTTTACAAGTTAAAAATCTTAATAATGATGGAAAAGGAGTAATATAAGTGTAATAATGTCATTATTCTCACTATAATTTGCTTATAATTAAGTTGCGTTGGTTCTTCTATTTCTATGATACTGTAGTGAAAAAAGAAATGTGGGTTATTTGCACTCCAGAACTTATCTGTAATTACATTATCTATATCTAAATGTCATTTACATTATATATTTTTAAATGGTGCATTGTTCGCACTAGAAAATAAAAAATAACCAATAATAGAGGCAGAAACTAGAAAAATATGACCTACAGCCCTAGTGAAACAGTAAAAGCACAGAGCCTTTTTGGAACAGGACCAATCTGTTTTCTGTCCTTCATGTGGTACCTCCAGAGTCACAGAGGGACCCTGCTTAATGCTGCATTAGCCTGCTTTGGCTTTCTTGCCTTCCTGCTCTCAGGTGCTCAGTACTTTGCTTGCTGGCTTTGCTTTTGCTAAGACTTGGCCAACAGCACTTGTTGGTCAGGATCTATTAGCAGAACAAGGTCTGAAAGCCGGGGAGGCTGGAAAGCTTGGCTACGTCCATGCTCTTGGTTAGTCTGACAAAAGTCATTCCTCTAGGAGCCCAACTGAGATATTGTTTCTCCAATTTAGTCTCTGCCAGCTCTTATTTCTCATGTTCCATCTGTGCTATAACTTAGTTGATGCAGCAGGTGCTTTTTAAATAAAGGGGGAGAGATATTGCTTTCCTGCTTATTTAGTGTCTGATAACTTCTAGTGGATACACTCTGGCTATGCCATCCTTAATAGAACCAGCGCTGAGAGACCCACTGTAATATTGGAGGAGCAGGTGTTGAATGAAAGCCTAGTCCTTCCAGCAGGCTTAACCCTTCGCTCGTCAGGCAAGACTGGTCTTTACATATATGGGCACTCAAGGCATCTCAGCATCCACTTTAAGCCTCAAGTAACTGATTATATAGTAGAAAAGGAGTTCTCCCTTCCAATATCTTATTTATTTATTTATGCTTTTTAAAGAAATGCTTGCATACTGGAAAACATGGATAACTTCCATCTGGCTGAGCTACAGCCAGTGCAATGACCTGTTCACACGTTGCTCACAGTTTTGTTTGTGGTAGTGCGCAGGAGCAGATGGGAATGCAGGTTATTTTTCTGTGGTTATGCCGTGGCAGAGTTTGCTGATATGCAGTACTCCAATGTCACCCATGGAGTGACACGGGAGTGGGCATGGGAGTGGAAAAAACAAAAACATGTGTGACTGTTTCAAAAGAACAATCCCTTAATACAAGCCAAAGGGCTCTCTCCAGCAGTGGTTAGCAGTGAAGAGGTACGTACATACCCGGCTAGCTCTGCATCTGATCCTTCAGCTCAGCCAGAGAATTCAAGCAAGTGATATTTTTGAAATGATATTCTGTTGGCCAGAACCAGACTTGGGCACAACTTGTTTTTTAGTGAGCTTTGGTGCTCTGGTTGCAGAGCTGATGGGGAGGAGGTTCTGTGCTGCAGCTGGTACCAGGTATTGGAGTATCTCCTTGAGCCTGAGATGGGTAGCAGGGTGCTAGTGACTGGTCCAGAAGATCTCCTCTGCCCAGAAGAGACCCTCAGAGGACACTGCTCAGTCACGTCTCTGCCTGCCTGAGGCCTCCCTGGAACATGTTGAGCTGCAAGACATTGGGAGGACTGGGAAGGACTGAGTTGGGGCCCCAGGAAATGCACAGGTTGTATAGAATTGTATAGATTGTATAGAATTGTATAGATTGGAAGGGGAAGTGTCGATCCACTCCAAACCACACCGCAGTCTTTTAGGTCTCCCTCTCTGGTCACGCATATGCACTATATGGCAAAAATGGATCCAGCCCAAAGTGTTTGATTTACTAAAAAGGCCTAATAGCTCTTAATATTTGGTAGAGAAGCTGTACAGAGGTGTGTTGGCTTTCTCCAGGATAAGCTGCAAATAATTTTCCAACTTTCCCTCACAGACTGGGAACTGGGAAGGTGGTGTTTCCTTTTACTCAAAAAAGCATTTCCATATTCAGCATCAAGGGCTCTATTTTAAACTAAAGAGGGACACTGGTACAGTTTTCATTAATAAAATATCACTGTGCATGATATATAAGATGCTACTGGCAAGGAGAGAAGTGACTAAGCAGGAGATAACGCTTTTATTTTTTTCCATACTTATTCTAAAATTGACCTGACAGTTTTCAGCTGTTCCTTGGTGGTGGATTTCAAACTATTCAAATAGATGATTTTCAGCTCCTGAATTTCTCTTTGAAAGTTTATGCACAGATTCTTCCACAATATTTAGCATGTCAAAGACTGTCTAGCAGCTCAGAGCCTTGCTTGTAAAACATCATGCACACACAAAAATGTTACAAGATCGTGTTTTGGCAATAAGCTTAATCTCATAGAAATGTTCCAGTACCTTGATTAATTAAAGACAACCTATGCTACCTATAGCCTGCAGTTTTCTAAGCTGGTACATCGTTAAGCAGCCTAATTAATATCAGCACATACTGAAACAAGAAAGGTATTTTGGATTTGCAGTTACTAAGGGAAACCTAAGTGCTGTCTATTAAATGCTTTGGCCTCTTTTCTTGTAGAAAATGTGCTTTGTAACTTCCCCATATGCTCCTGCTGTTCTGTTCTTGATGGATGTTGCTATGGAAGCAAACTGGGGAAAAAATCAAACAGCTACTAATGTTTCTGCAAATGATTGCACAGGTGGAGCTGAAAAGTACAGATGACACAAGTTAGTTAAGCAGTAGGTTTGAGTTGCAGCAACAGTTTCAGGCCAGGCATCAAATGATTCCCATTTCCCTTTCCTTCTTCTTTACATCTCTTTATTGAAATTCTGGATCTCTGCAGGCTGTTGGGATTTAGTTTGCTCGTTATTGACTAAATGCATTCAGAAGGATTCAGAGATACTGTAAACCTCTGGATAAAATAGATGGAGTTTTAGAAGGAGGATGGGAGGAGGGCTGGATGTATTGCTCACACGAGAAGGATGATCTGAGAAAATATGGGTCCTTTGAGATTTGGGGATAGCGAACTCAAAACACAAGAGTGATCCTCCCATTCCATGTTGTGTTTAGCTAGGATTACAGCACCTGGGGCAGATGCACGTGCTGGAAGTTGGGGAGACAAACTGACTTTTCCACTTCAAAGCATTGATTTTGATATAAATCATACCCAGGAGTATATATAGGAGGGAAAATGCACTGCTGTGTCCAGATAGGGTATCTAGTTAAGCACTGAAAATGATCATGCAAAGAGCCAAGACATGAGAGAGATACAGCTCCTTGCCAGGGATCGCCGCCAGCTCTTTGCCAAGGGTAGTGAGCTGCAAGTGTGTCTCCAGGGTGCCAAATAGGTAGCTACTCTACTTATTGCTTGCTTGATTTTCAGTCATGTTGGCTGCTACTTTCTCTGTCTCTGCAAAACTGATTTTTTCTTGAACTTGTCTGAATCTTAGGAAACTCAAGCATATGGATCTGCTTTCAGCTGGTTCATGCTACCTAAGGTCTGTGTGTAGATATACATCTCTCTTTGCTAACAGCCAGCAGCCTGTTATATCTTTCCCAGTCCCTGTCAAAACTATTTTAAAGTGTAGCTGGACCAGCCAAATGGTCTAGAATGCTCTGATGGCAGCAAAATTCCGGGTCCTGAGCAGGATGTGACCACGGTCCCTCTCTGTCCTCGTGAGTTCATTCTACAATGTGATGAGTAGAGAGTTGATCATCAGGGCACAGCTAGCCAGAAAACATCAATCCATTTCCTCCCATCTTTTAGGGTTGGTTGGTTTTGTTGCGCACTGTAACATACGCTGTATTAATGTATGGTATGTGTTTTGGATGCTGGGGCCATGGACCTGGAGAGGTCTGTGCTGAGCACCCTGCTCCATGTGTAGCTTTTTCAATGCAGATTGCCGCAAAATCTGGTAATCTTCATGTCTAACATACCAAAACAGAGACCCATGCTTGCTTAACTTTAAGAATATCTTCTTTCCGTCAAACCTCTTAGTGAACAAATCAGGGAAAATGACATCTCT
>JAVCKT010022050.1:0-29249 GCA_032273925.1 Rhynchotus rufescens
CGGCCCGGCCCGGCCCGGCCAGCGCCGCCCCGCGCGCCGCGGGACGGGGCGGGCAGCGCGAGGGGTCCCCGTGGGGGCGGCGGGGAGCTCAGCCCCAGGGCCGCGGCGCTTCCAGCGCCCCCAGCGCCACCGCGGAGGCGGCCTCGCAGAGCGCGGCTCCTCTCCGAGGTCTCCTCGGGCTCCGCGAGCGAGGAGGGCGCAAGGGGCAGATGCCTCCCCGAGGGCGTCTCTGCAGCACCTCTCGCTTCATCTACTGTGTCTCTAGCACCCTGGTGCTTCCAGGTGAGGTTACGCCTCTGGAGAGCTACGGTTTCAGTGTCAGAGCTCAGGCACTGTGAGGGATCTTGCTTCGGGCTCTTCATGTTTGTGATCTTGCTTGGGACTCTTCATGTCCGCACAGCTACCTGCCAAGGAACTTCACACAAAGCAGGATATTCCCAGTACTTGGCCTCAAGTGGAGGTCTCCACACTAGACACTCTATGGTCCAAAGAGCAGCAGCTTTGAGGCTGTCGCCAGAGACTCGGGAGAGCAGAAAGGGCAAGGGCAGGAAGAGACTCTCCCCAGTCTCTTAACGTCTGCATAGCCATGAAGAAGGTCCCACTCTTGAAAGCGCCAAGAGCGGGCCTGGGACAGAGCAGCACTGAGCGGGGATGAACAGTCAGCCCCAGGAAGAGGTTACCTGGGGTGAGCAAGAAAGTCTCTTCCAAGCAGGACTTCACCTCCTGCTGGGCTGGTCATGGTACAAGAGAGCCGTGTAGTACAAGCAGGGTCCACCCAGCCCTTCTTGTCTGTTTAGAGTGGTGTATCCCCCAATGTTCACATTGTCACCTCCAATCACATCTCACCTCTAACCGCATCCATGGGGTTTGCAGTCTTGGGCAAAGTGTGGCGAGGATCTTCCATTGCCCCATGTGTCCTGCTCCCTCCTCACTTTTGGCCGCCCTCTAGCCCTCCTGCCTGGGTCATATTCCTGTTTCTGTCTGGTGTCCCTTTATCACTATGCATTATCCTCCTCTGCCTCCTCTCCCAACCTTTCCTACTTTCCTCCATTCCACAGCCCTTTCTAGCTCTCCAATTTCCTCCTGTGGAGCCACCAGTGGATCATCTGCTCATTGCAGAGAGGCACTGCAGCCTGCAAGTCATGTGTACTTAGCAGTTACTGCCCAGGCTATAGAAAATAAAGGGAATTGGGTTTCTCCCTAGGTGGAATCTCACATCGCTGACCAAGCTCTTCCACCAGCAGCTGCTCTTCACTTCATGGGCCATGCGTCCACACACAGCTCCACCTGGTCTTTTCCTTTCTGCTTCTCATTTTCCACCAGAGAGGGCAACTCGTGCCTGGGCTTCTGGCACTTCTCCCAGTGAGATAAGGCGGCCTGAGCCAGAGCATATGGAGCCAACATCTATCCTGGCAGGTCCCTGCTGGCATCCGAGGAGCTCAGTTCCATCACCAGCTCCCCGAGATGCTGGAAGAGACAACCGGGAGACACGGCCAAAGCAAATTTGGGGTTCAGGCTCCAAGGCACCAGGACCAGCTCTCCTTTGGGGAACAAAGTAAGGGCAGGACAGGGGCTTAGGCTCTGTCCTGTGACCCACCACACATTCTCCGCATGTTTCCGGGTGTGGTTTTGGCCCAGGCCAGCTTTCCCAGACGCTGCTCAGGTCTGTTTTGAGTTAGAGCTTGTGCCAGGGGCTGTTCTCAGACGGAAGTTTGGATATGACTGTGTGGATGTGAGACACATCGTGTCACTTGGCCTGGAGAATGGGATTGGCTGTTGGCTCGGCTCTTTCCAGCGGAATAGATGTGGGAGAGGTGCTAGTGGATGAACTAGGAAGAAAGAGGTCTACAAAGCAGTATCACCGACGGTGCCCAAAAGCAGCTGGCGACGTGCGCTGCCAGTTCCCATGCTGCTCTGTCATGTCCCTGTCCCCGCTCTTTATTGAGCCTTTCACTCCCTGTGCCTCCCCCTGGCTTCATGCCTTCCCTCCTGACCATTCCCCTTCCTAACAGGTTCCTTCTGTGGTGGGGCCTCCACCCCTCCTCCTTTCCCTTCAGCCTCACTTCTCGGGCGCCTCATTTTTGTTACTCCGCTCCCCTTCGCCGTCCCCATCCTTTCTGCTTAGTACTTAGCTACCTTTTCTTGCCGTGACCCAGTTCTTCCCGGAGCCTCTTCATTACTTTTTTTGTTTCCTTCTGCCCCTTCTGTGCCCTCTTCACTCTTTCCACGCTCCTGGCCGCTATCTCCAATCAGCTCCAGTTTCTTCTCCGCCAACTTGTGCCCAGCCCTAGCTCCCCAGGCGCTTTCTTTTCGGCCGTGCTGCATTTCATTGTCCTATTTTCCTTCTCTGATATTGTTCCACTTTCCACATCCCCTCCTTGTGGTCCCCAGCGCCGCTGCTGCATGGCTGCCCTTTCCCACTCCCGCCCGCTGCTCCCCTCGCTGTTCCTGGCTCTCCGCGCTCTCCTCCCTTTGTCTCTCGGGCTCTCTCTCCACTTCCCTCTTTGTTCTCCGCTTTTCCCTCCCTTGGCCTCCTCTGCTCCCAAGGGAAGGTGGTTTCGCGCTAGCGCAGAGCTGCTCTCAAGAGCAAACTCCGTCATTTTCATGTGATTTCTACCTGCTGCTTTTGCACTTTTTTTTTGGTGCCTTCTCTAAAACTGATTTGGGCAGCCGCTTTCTGCCTCCGCTTGTGTATTTTGGGCCTGACTTGAAGCCCTTAGTAGTCAATAGGATCCTCTCCACTGACTCCCGTGACCTTCCAGATGGTGCCTAAACTGCCCAGGACCCAAATCCGCACATTATTACCCACTATTTTACCCCAAGATAGAAATGCACACCAGCAGACACCACTAGTAACAGCGATAAAGTAGCCAGTGCTGCTATTTTATGCATTTGCCCTGGCCTTAGTGTCCATTGCTCAGGGTGCTGCGTTGACATGTGGGAAGACAACGCCGCTGTGCAGGGGCATGAGGTAGTTGTCCCGCCGGGGAGATAAGAGGGGAACAGAGCACAAGGAACGGAGGAGATGCAGCAGTCAGGGCGTTGTGCAGCTCTATGCAGTTAGCTATAGGTGTGTGTGACCCCCAAATAGCAAATCCTCTGCAGAAGTTTTGAATTGACTGGTATCGAGAGAGCTGCATGGGACGGGACCTGTGAAAAGTCCAGGATTAATGCGAGGATTAATCAAGACATGCAAAGCACTTGGAATCTGGGAAGCAGAATTCGGCAAAAGGCAAAGGAGCGGCAGCAACAACAGCAGGAACAGCAAGATAATAGCAGCAATCAGAAAGAAATAATATCAGAGATTTAAAAATGATTTTCTTACTGTTTTCTCATGAATTAAAATCGACTAGGTTTCACTTCATGATTGCATTCTAAATATTTTAGAACGACTTTTTAATTTCTATAAACATATCTCCAAGCTAATGCAATTTGGAGATGCTTTCTAAACTGCAGCTTTAGCAGTGTCATGAATTTCCCTACATTAGAACACACAGTTTCCCCATCTAAAAATTTCTTTCCTCATGTTTATTTGCTATTTTAGAAAAAAAAAATAACCAAAAAGCAAAATTTGAAAGTCAGGAGGTAGCTGAAAGCAAATGTAATTCCCCAGAATCTAATGGAAATTTCTCTCATCACAAGCCTAAAGGGAGCAGCAGCGTTTAAGGACTAGTATTAAAACTCATCCCCATGCAAGTGGTTAGGCCACACGGCCCAAGTAACACTATTTTAGCTCTATTTTGTGGGCGTGTATAGGATTTCTTGTGGTGTGTAAGTGGCCTTTCTACAGAGCATCAGTGTGTAGATGTTGCTCTTACTCCCTTCTCCTTACAGCTAGGTTGTGGTTTATTTTAACATGCACAATCCATTGCATGCTTTTATTTCCGCGAACCAAAATGATTCTCTATTAGGAAGACTGGAAAACATATGCACTCAAAATACGGGTTTCTTCCCACTTCACCACAAAAAGCTCCTAAAAGGCTGTATTCAAACGGCATAATCGGGGGTAGGGATTCATTCCTACTGGCAGAGCTCAATGGTTTCTGAAATGCCTGCGTGCATGGTCCATATGTGCCGCTTCTCCGTGGAGCACCAGCCCCTCCAAGCCACGCGCCTGAAAACAGGGCTTGTCTCGTCTTTCAGGATGCCAGCTCCGAGGCATTAACTCCCATGGCTTTCCACACGCATATTTTTAGCGTCTCTGCTTCCTTACCGCAGGGCTCCTGAAAATGTCGCTTTTTGGTGCTCCCTTCTAGAAGGAATGTCCCTTTTTCAGAAGGCTGTTGCCTCCTGCAGGCTGCTTCCCTTTGCCCGCTGTGCTGCCCGCTCCCCTGCCCGTGGCACGGGCACCCTCGGGGGAGCTGGACCCTTCGCTGCTCTCTGCCTCTGGACCACCACGGCAGCCGAATAGGACGTTTTTGCTGCATACAGGAAACCACTGATTTCTTCTCTGCATTCATGTGAGCTTGTCCAGCCTCAGGACCGGCAGGCGACTTCCAAAGTTAGTCCCAGCCAGTATTTTTGCTGTCCCTCCTACACCACGAGAACTAGCAGCAGGCTCAAGTACCCGGAGCGTGCCCACAGAAATGGGGTTGCTTTAGGAAAATCCGCACCAGTTCCCATGCTCTGGCCCTCCAGGAAAAGTCCGGTTTCACTTTCCGGCCGCTCCATACCCAGCGTGAGCCGGGAAGTGCCGGCAAGCCCCACACACTTCGACCCGCACCACAGCCAAGAACTTCCACATTTCTGCTCATTCTGCTTCCATCTTCATCCCATGGTCTTTTCCCAAGAAAAGTCGGGCAAAGCAACAGGGCTAACCCGATGCGACACTCTGGCTTCTCTTTCTTTTTTTTCCACAGCGTTTTATTTTGCCGGGAATCAGTGGCCACGCTGCTTCTCCGCAAGCGAGCGGCATTTCTGTCCCTGCCTCCGATTGGAACCACATTGTCTCCTGCTCATGGCTACGGACCCAACGTACGAGCACAAAGCGGGGAGCCTCCAACGCATCCCGCCACCGGGAAACAAACTGCGGCAGGGAAAGCACGAGAAAGTGAGGATGCTCCTAATGGGAGAAGGGCGCTTATTTTGTTCATGCCTGCACAGCAAACTCAAACTACATAGGAAATTGTCTTTCCTGTTTAGGACCAGATTGGCTTTTGAAAAATTGCAACTAACTTCGTAAACATTAAAATAGAAGCAATAAAGATGTGAAATTTCACACAGGGGATCTACAATGTTTGGGTAATTATAAGCATATGGTTGCTTTACACGAGGTCTCTGTTATACTCTTATTTACTGGTGCTTTGGGAAAATAGAGGTTCTCAAATTCCGTGTTTATTTACATGTGTAGGGAATGTCACAGTCCCCATTAACCTGTCATAATCTGTATTTCTGTTTCGGAGTACCGGCTATATAAACTGAACCACCACTTTTACTATCATTTATAATTCGCTCAGCTACGCTGCTGTCCCCGACGAGTTCTGCTGTTTCTGAATAATGTGAATCTTGCTGCCAGGTGCCGAACGGGACCCACTTCTCGCCTCAGCGCACGAACAGCTCCGCAGAGCTGATTTCAGCTGCTAGGGGAGGGAAGCAAACGGCTATTGCTTTGATTAAGTTTTCTCCATTCTGCAGAGTTTGGTGGCACTTTAATTTATTGCATTCTTTTAAATCTGCCTTTCCATAAGCTGTGAATTCAGCCCGGGAGGGTACTTGGCATTTTTTTCTTCTGTGGTGAGTATCCACAGTTCCTATTTTTGGACACAAAAGGACCTCAGGCTTGGTGGGATCCAGCCCTCCATTTGTGGCCTCAATTACGCTATTTTTTTGTCTTTAATACTTAGTGACCATACGTCTAGGACTGTTCCTTGCTGCAGTGCAATGAGTGCAGGAACAAATATGAGTATTAACTTCTCATTTTAGGAAAAAAAAAATAAAAGAAAGAATTTCCAGGCTTTGGGTTTTTTTTTGCATTTTTCCATTTTACAAAAGATTGCATAAAATTCTGATAATATATATTTAAATGTGTAGCTTTTTTATTTTTTTTTTTTTTTTTTTTTTTTTTTTTTGCATTTTTCCATTTTCCATACGGTTGCAGACACTTCTGATAAGCTATATTTAACTGTGGAGCTTTTTGCTTTGTTTTGTGAAGATCCCAGGCAAAGTTTTGGCTTCGCTCAGGCGAGTGCTATGACCTGATGCCCGCTGCCACGTGTGATCCCAAGCACACGTGGTGCCTACGGAGCAGCAGGGACATACAGCACCTTCCTTTTAAAATAGATGAGGGAGCCCTTCCAGAGAGCTGCATCATCGCCGTGGGCTCTAGCAGCACCAAGGAACTGATTTGTGTTCCCCAATTAGTTTTTTACAATTCTTATCTCGCTCTGCTAATTTGCCCTGTTTCCCTCTCACGTCTTGGGCACCGTGTCTTGCACTCGGCAGCCGCGTTTCCTCGTGGGCCCTGCCTGTGCTGACGCTCCAAGGCGTCCCTTGCACTCGAGGCTGGTGGCAGCGGTGTCCTCGGGGACCAGGATCGCGGTAAGAGGCACCGTTTGCAGCCACGTTAGCGACAGCACAAGCCCGACTTTGCCCGGACCCAGAGCAGAGGGTCTCAGCCAGGCAGCCCCCCAAAACCGAGACCTCCTCCTGGCAGGTTCAAGGGCAAAACTCATGTTGACCCTTATGAAGCTCCAGCGTATTTTGGGAGATAGGGTGGGTTTATGGCGGAGACAGTGAACTGTCAGAGGGGAGGACTGAGGAGAGGAAAAGAGAGTGTGCACAGGCTTGGCTGCCAGGGCATTAAGTCAAAAGGTTTGAATCACCTGGATTCTCCCTGCATTGGAAAGAGTAGTAAACTGGGGGGATCCCTGTGTGAAATCAGCTCCATCTCAGAAAATATCCCCACAAGCTTAAAGTGCTTCTTTCCCTTTGCTCTTTTTTTTTTTTTTTTAAATTCTGTTTCCCCAGACAAAGCCATTTTTCTTCTTCCCGATGCAGTGCCCAAGACAGCGGGAGCCCGGGCAGGCGGGAGCAGCCCCCGTGCAGGACGAGGCACGTCCCGTGCCCAGCGCGGTGCCCACCTCAGCCCTGCACCCAGTCGGCTCCTTTGCTGAGCTCAAGAAGGTTAAACAGGCAGCACGACGTTATCATTGGAGGCTTCCTATTAAACTGTCACTATACACACGGGCACGGGAGGACACGGATTCCTCCAATTAAGCATGTTGACAACTAAAGTTTCCTTTAACACTGTCCACAAAACGCACTGCTTCACCAAAACGTTTCTCAGCCTCCTACAAAATCAAGCCGGTTTAAGTCACTCTGACCGCCTTGTATCTGGTGTGGTGACGTGACTACTTTCTATGGAAAACTGCATCCTTAAGTAGATTCCCCAAACGAATTTCTACACCGTGAAGGCAAATTTAATACAGAAGAGTGCCGGGGCTCAGAGGGAAGCATTCGCCAGGCAGAGAGCAGCAAAAATTTCCATCCATTAACATATGACGATTGTTTCGCTGTTTAATCTTAAATGTGGATTCCCTTGCTTGCAATGTCTCTTCTGGGATTAATTAAACCCGTAGCCTGAACCATAAGCTACCGATACACAAGCTCAGCCCAAACTCCTTCTTAATGTAGGATGGGCAATGCAGATAACAGTGCCTGTACTTGTGGCAGATGAGGTGAAGATGAAACGACATCCTTGGTAGATGTGCTCTGCTTTGGGAGGTGCTGCTTTGCCTCTGAATTTCCCAAGTCCAGATTTTCCCAATTTTCCAATTTATCTATTCTGGGGCCCAAGCCCAGAGCCACCTGAAGGCAAGGGGATTCCTGGATGGGGTGAGGTTGGACCTTTGGATGGCCGGGTTGTTCTGCAGCTTCTGTTTCAGCCCTCATCTCCGGCACACATGGAGATGCACAGATGCTGCTCTCACTAATGTTAATGGGAATTAGGGTTGCAGCTTAACTTCCTCGAATGCCAGCGCATCCCAACGGCAACAGCCCATGTGTGTGCAGGGGAATTAGCTCTTAAAGCTGCACACGCTTCTCCTCTTTATAAAAGAAGACCAGACACTCCATTACCACAAGAACAGGCTGTCTGAAAGGTGTTTTATTAACTAAAGTTTGGGAAGAAAATGAAACTGAAAAGAATACGACTGCATATTGAACTACATGAAGTGGTCATGACAACTAGGGATCTCTGTATCATAAAAATTTTAACAGCTGGATGCAATCAGTGGGGATTTTCCTTTTTTTTTTTTGTTAAGCTTAAGGAAAAAAAAAAAGCTTCATTTTATTCAAGCAAGCTCTTTATGCAGTTCAGCTTTCTTTGCTGAGTATCAGAAGTCATTTTATTTTCATATAAATCCAAATATTGCCTGTGTTCTTGCAGCATAATCCAGTTTTGGGGACAGGGTGCTGTTGCAGGAGGTGTTCATTATCCTCAATATCCACATTAGAAGATGTGGAAACCAGAGAAATGTGCATTACAGGGGAACTTTTCCAGCTTGAATACAGCTTTCAGATTTTACTGGTTAATTAATTGACACAGAATTTTGCTCCAGCTTTTTGTGATGTCTAATTTGGGCCTGAAATCCCACAGCATTTCTGCAGCAATAGGATTAGCTTCCAAGGCTAGTCCATAGAAACACTTCACTGTTTGGCAAGACATCTTCTATTTCATCACACACAATCACAACCTGGACTTACCCTCATTATATTTATTTTGTTCTAGCACTGCTTCTTTCTCGTGGATGTCAACACTCTCTTTTGAGATAGTTCAAAAAACTGAGCTTTATCAGAGCTACAGAAAAGGAAAGCATTGGCAAAAAAAAATGTAATGGGCTTCTTACCAAAAAAATTAATGCATATATTTAGAAAACAAGGCCAGAATTGTATATAGCTTACTGGAATTCTACTCCTTGATAGCTCCATTGAGAACTCCCTTATTCATTCAGGGAGTAACAAAACATTATTCAGCATGATTAAGTTTGATGGCTCTCAGTCTGCCTTGCACAGCTTTGCTCAGCCAGACTTACAAACTAGCATCTTTCCTCATTCTCTTGTGGTGTCCAGGTCTGTCAAAATGTGAACTAACTTGAAAATTTTAACTTAATATTCAACTGGCTACATTTTGATGTTTGTTTATTAAAATAATATCACTTTTCATTTACCGATTCCTTGTAAAACCTCCAAAAGAAGAATGTATCTGAAGAAAATCTGTTGCTGAAATCTGAGAAGTTTTTCAGAAAAAAAGACTCAACTCTTGGACAAAATCCTAAGCTCTGGCATTGAGAACTGTGGATGCTCCCTCACCTCAGCCAGAGGACTGAGCTCTGTGTGCTCATACCGAGACCCAGAGTGGTGCAGGATGGATTGGGAGCACCAAACGTCAGCTCCAGCCCCATTTTACACTGATCTGCAAAAAGCCTGAAATTCATCATGAGAAATTTTCACCTTTCGTTTCCTAATTCCTTTTACAGGCTGTCTTAAATCTTATTTTCTGTATTTCTCCTACAAAAGTCAGTTGGAAACAGCTGTAGCACAGTTCAAAAACGGAGGGCCAAGACAAACATCAGCAGCCGGTGGTTGGGAAATGTCATGGACTGTCCTTCGTCCAGGTGCTAAGGAAGGGAGAGGAGTGGCTTCAGATGGAGACCTCACCACATCCACACCTCTGCTCTGTGGAGAAAAAGGCTGGCCAGACCATGAAATGCTGGCTGGACTCTGCAACTACTGAGAGCTGGGACAGGGATCTGGTCTCTGACTTTGGGGGAATATGTCTGAGCTGAGACAGACTTATGAACCAGGCACTGATCCGTGCTTGTTGCAGTATTAAGCACCTCTGGACTAGGAGTGAGCTGTTGTTGAATGATGCGCTGAAGACGCAGCCAGCATCTTGGACAGAGATGGGGTTTCGGACTCAGCAGCAATAAAATTATCATAAGGAAGACCCAAAAGACATGTGCAGGCCTGTCTATAGAGAAACAGCTCATAGCAGAACCAAACCACTGTGGCTGCGCCATGGTGATGAATTCTAGAGGTTCGTGTGGTGGACTAGGGAGCGAGAAAGCTTTTCCTTCTGCTCCAAGACAAATTGCTACCTTAGATGGCGACTAGGGAAAATCACTCAAAACTAATTAACAGAAACTAAGCTAAAAACCCAAGTGACCTATAGATAAACTGTCCAGGGATATATATTCAATTGAAAATAAGGATCATTCTCTCATTTGATGTAAATCATTGGAGTCTCGTGGTCGCTGATGGGGTAACACTGAGCAGCCTGTGCAGAACCCGGCCCTGGGCAATGTTGCAACCAGAAGTGCGAGGTGCAGGACACGAGGCACTTAGGAACACGGTTTAGTAGCCATGGTGCTGATGGGTTTATGGTTAGGCTTGATGATCTTAAAGGTCTTTTCCAACCATAGTGTTTCTGTGATTCCTATGGGCCACAGGGGTTCTTCTGCTGACGGGTGAGCAGGATAGCGGAGACAGGGCTCCTCTCCCCTTGGATTTCTCCACAAGCTGCCACCACAAAGCTCCAGGGACGACCTCCCGCCTCCTAGAGGCCGGGCAGCCCCAGCTCCTGCGGGCTGGGAAGCCGGGGCTGCCGCCACCTTCCCGTGGTCTCCGGGGAGCTCCAACTCCTGCGGGCTCCCGGCCCGGGCATAAGATTATTAAAATAATTACAATAAAAGTCAAATAATAAAAATATTTGAATAGGTAGTAGAAAATATTAAGAATAATGTGGCACGCGTAGATAATTTTAAACAAAAAAATGTTTAAAACGTTTGTTAGTGATTTAGTGGGGCCGCGCCCGCCGCGGCGGGCGGGCCCGTGGCCGGGCTCACAGCGACACCGCGCGGCCGCCGCCGGCGCCGCGGGCCCGAGCGGCGGGAAAGGCCGGCGAGGCGGCGCCGGCCCTGAGGGGAGGCCCCGCTCCCACCCACTCCCGCTTTCTTTGTCCCTTTTTTTCTGACGGCAAAGCTGTTTTCCTGTGGTTGCTTAACTGCACTCATTTGTTGGGGGGATTTTATTTGGTATTGTTAGTTACCTGTGATATACAAATGCCTAAACACACAAAAATTGGGTTCGTTTGCTTGTGGTGTTCACGTGGGTATTTTAAGGACAGCTCACCAGTATTTTGCTGAATGAGTAAAGCAGAGAGGACTCAGGAGAGACGAGTCCCCTGCAAAGAGGCATCCGAGGTGGGGGAAGGAGAAGATGGCGTGTGGAAGTGCCAGGCTGTCCCACCTGGACACCACGCAGGCTCTTTCACAGCACACGGCAGCGATGAGATAAGGGCTTTTCCGGGAATAATGAAGACGAGAAATGCAGAGCTGTGAAAAAAAATGGAATGTTTCTTTCCTACACAAAACACAGTCCTGAATTTATGAAAAGTTTAATGCTGTAGGTATCTCTGCTTGAACATGGAGGTTGGACTAGATGATCTCCAGAGGTCCCTTCCAACCTCAGCCATTCTGTGATTCTGTGAAAACCAGTTCCATATTCTAGTCTATCAACATTGTCATCCTGCGGGCAGTGACAGCTGCTCAGAGGACTCTTCTGGCCTCCATTGGCAGTACCCTGATAGAGATTATAAACTCTCCAAAATGCCTGTTTTTCCTTGAAGCTCCAAGGACAGCTTACAAACAATGCAAGAACCCTGCCTGAGATGTTGATGCTGTAAAGTGATAAACTTGCAATAAAGTGGTGTAAAGTGGTAGACATCATGGCAGATGCAGAGTCACACTGCATTCATTTTGCTGCCTGTGCTAGGTAGCAATAACTTCCAGCAAAACATGGAGAAGGTAGATGTCTTAGACAGGTACTGTTATGTCTAGCTGTCTGCAAGAGCTGTGGGATACACAGGCCCAACAGTGAGGCTTGTTAGTGGCACCTGAACCCTGCTGTTCTGTATTTTCCAATCCTGGGAAAGATTTCTTCTTGATACAGAACATCCTTTTAATTATTTTGCTTTTCTAACATTCATGTACGTTTTGTCCTTTTAACTTACTGGTCAATGCTGCAGTCTGCTTTCTATTTTCACAGTGTGTTTTGCCCATGAATTTAATCTTCTCATCGGATGTTTAGAGCTGCAGACACACTTGGAAAGCATTCAGCTCACATGTGCTACCCCAGACCACACCTTTTCCTCAAGGAATTCCCAGGCTTTCAACTTGAGACTGTGATCTCGGTAAACCCTTGTCTGTGATGTCTGAATATTTGTAATACTTCTCATTACTCAGGGTTTAGCAGCATCCGAGTGCACAGGGCAGCTTGCTGTGCACCAGCAGAACGTGCTGTGTTTCCTTCAGCAAATCTTTGCTGTCTCTCAGGACCTCGCTCTACCTCTTCCTGCTGGGATCTCTCCAACTCACATAGGCAGTCTGTGAATGAGGATTAGTGGTAGAAAATTATGGTCCCAACAGCACATCCCTCCAGCAGCATCTGGACATCACAGCTTGGCCTCCACTGAGGGTTTCAGCTTCTGGCTGCTACAACCCACAGCCCTGCATCTCAGATGCCACTTTCTGTCCTGCAGGAGCCAAGTGGACAAGGCAAACCCTGGTCCTGTGCCCATGCTTGTGTCCTGCTGCATGTGCCACAAGGGACTTTTTCAGATACAGGATTCGTGCTGCTGCTTCCTGAGCTAGAAGGAATTTCTGTGCAGGAGCAGAAGAGCAGTTCTCTTAAACAGACTTGCTCTGGGGATGAGAAGGAGAGCCTTGAAAACTGCCTGCACTATTCAGTGCTCCTTCAACTTTGGAGCAAGAAGAGGGAAAGCCTGGGAGTTCCAGTGAAAGAAAAAAAAAAAAAAGCCATGCTACATAAATAAGATTTAAGACTAATGGAGCTGTAAGAACAATAATTGCAGAACTACATGCTGGTGAATTTTTATCACACAATAATACATATGGCACCAGCAAAGAGAGTCTCTGATTTCTTTGCTTAAGCATATGAAGTACCACACATTTATAAAAGCACCATTCCTCTTCTGTTATGCTGTTCGGAATGTGTTTGAAAAGCACATTAAAGTGTGGGGAAGTGTCCAAAAACGTTGGATTGGGCTGTTTTATGACTGACAGGAAAGGCCAAGCAATTATCTGAACTCCTGATGGGACAATTTTGTTCAGATGTATTTTGGGGTCAGGAGGCAAGGATTTCATCAGAAAGAGTTCTTCAGATTATGAAATATACAGTGTGTCCAAAACAAGGTCTGAAGTTGATTAGACATAAGTATTCAAAAGGAAATGATTTATATGACAGCATTGAATGTAGTGTCCTCTCACCAAGCCCTGACCCAGCAACACACTGAGATAACTGATTTGTGGAAAAGGACTTGTGGACCCAGATAGAAAACTTTTTTTTTTTTAAATATTAATATTTTGCAAAGAATTAGTGTATAAATCTTCATGATCCAGGTGCAAACGTAGGACCAGTTCCTCAGCTGGTGTAGATCACCATAACTGCATCAACTATGCCAATTTACATCAGCAGAAAACTGGGGACAGAACCTGGCACAAAAGCTGGAAGAGAAGCCAGCGCTGGCGCTTCCACTGCTGTGTGGGTGTCCTGCACACGGGCACGCCTGGGTCCTGCTTGGAATGGCACTTCCCGCAGCAATCCCTATGTGCTGCCTCTGCTTGGGCACCTGGAATGCAGATTCTCTGCATACCTTCTTCGGCAAAGACTGTACAGAAAATATACTTTAATGCACTTATTTTCCTGCATTTTCTCCTCTTCATTTTGTTTTTGTTTTTGTTTTCTTTTTTGCTTTTTTGGGGTTTTTTTTGGTTTTGTTTTCATTTATATATGTCAATGGGCAAAGTAACCTGTTTGCAAGCATTCTGCTCACAGTGTGTTTAAAAGCTCTTACTTGTTTCAGTGTCTTTTGCATTTCTGTCTTCAAATTCTGGCAGGCACACATATTTTGCTGTGAAATATTTAGAACTGATATTTTAAAATTCAGGCAGGTTTACTTTTGCAAGCTTTCCCTTTCTTACACCTTCCCTTAAGATCCCTTTCTTACACCTTCTTAGAGGGCTTTGTAAAAGTCTCTCATGCTTTTAGCAAGTCAGCCTTGATTTCTCTGGAAGATTTATTATGAGTTAAAACTTAATCAAGGAACGAAGAATGATTCATTTTTCATGTAAGCTGGACAGCATCATCACCTGAGAGACTCAGCGCTGCTAAATCTTGCTGGCATCCCATGAAGGGTAATCCCAAATTTTCGGAGACTCCCCAAATGCAAACTGAAGGGATACGCTGCTTTATGTCTCCTTCCAAGCTCAAAAGAAATATGTTTGTGAAATAAGCCCTTTCTATGGTAATTTAATTTGTGGCAGATGTGCCCAACAGCTATGACATCATCCCAGCGCAGGTCTTTTCTCCTTCTCCACTCCCCTACCCAGCTTTACAGGAAAGATATAGAGCATAAAGGGATTTATCAGGTGTCTTATCATAAATGTGCTCTATATCCTGAAGTGCCTCTGTGAACTCGTTCTCATAGGTAAAAACAGCTGTTAGCTCAGAATTGGGACAAATAAACATTAAAAAAAAGATTGTGCGCAGGAAAGAGGTACCAGTAATCATTTACGTTGCGGAGAAGAGGAATAAAATCAAATGTACATCTCATTTGTCTTTAAACATGGGATTTCTTTTGCTGTCAGAACTGTAGGTGAATTCACCTTCATCTGAAAGAGAATTCAGCTCTGGATTTGCCAGCGAGCAGTAAATCTGCAGAAACCAAGCTTGGGAGATAGATCAAGCTCTGACCATTTAGCCCTTGGCTGCTCTGCCGAGGCCAAGGATTGTAAGCAACACATGTGTCCTGGCAGGTCAGGTGCTCTGAACACCCCTCACGTTCCTCAGAACCTTCACCTCCCACCAAGTTCATTTAACCCAGGCCATGCAATGGCCATGGGCTGGCAAAAGGCATCAGCCCATTGCCTACAGGCTGCCCAGAGCAGGCACAGTGCCAGAAGGGAACCATGTGAGGAATGTGATGTGCCTGGTGGCCACAGGCACCTTTGGGAATGAGATAAGCCTGGGAAGCAGGTAGACCATAATGTGGTCTCGGGTCCAGAAGGATCGTAGAGTGCGAAGTCCCAACTCAGCTGGGTTTTGAGTGGCTTAAAGGTGACACTACTTCACAGCTGAAAAACAAAACAAAATTAAAAAAATAGAAGAAAGAAACATAGGGCTTCAGGCTGTGGGGTGTGTAAAGTCAGGGGCAGTTTGGATAATTTTTGTCAGTCCTTTGTACGCTATTGGGAAGCCCAGCACACTGGAAGCCCCTTAACCTTTTCTGCTGTCATCCCAGTGAACACACAGGGTCTTTTTCCACTGTGTGGGTTCCTTTTTTTGTGTGCAAAGGTCTTCAGGCTTTCCCAGATCCAGAAAACATTTATTGGTTGGGTGATAGGAGGAGCAGGGTAGGGACGAGCATCACGCCTCACGTTGGGAGGCTTCAGGGAGAAGGAGGTGGTGCACGCTCCGGCTAGGAAGGCAGGGGAAAACTCACTCCTTTCTGTAGGAAAAGGTTGATGGGGTGAATGTCAGCAACACCAGCCCTTCGCACTCGCTGCTGCTGGATCAGATGCAGCGGCACAAAGCCCTGGCTTTGTGGGGTGCAGGGCACTGCCAAGGCCCCGGAGCCCTAGGGCTGGCTCTGGGAGCTGCACCGATGCCCTGAGGGAAGCCGGGGCAGAATCCATCCGAAGGTGGCAAGAGTGAGGGGGCTTTGGGGAAAAGGAAGGGAAAAAAAGAGATCGGGCTAAAATTAATTTTTATTGTAACCATTGAGGTCTTGGCTTTGTGAAAACGGTTTCAAGCTATTGCCTTTCCTGAGGCAGGTCAGTGGGCCAAATCCAATGATAAATACAAAACTCTGAGATCATTAGTTCCTTCTTGGACTTTAACTGATGAAAAGCCCCATTCTGTTTGGCTGGGCTACAGTCCAAAGCCCAGTGACCACCCTGCTGCAGCAAAATGCTGAAAAAGGGGTATTCTTGAAAACCTACAACAGAATTTTAACTTTTACTGATAGGAAAGAGAGAAAGTCCACTGTGTCTCTGTCTTGGATTGTTTGTGTCCTAGCACCATCTTCATCTGGGCTTGAAAAACCTCTTGCCGTTTCTCAGAGTAGCCCTCTGGGATGCAGATCCTTGCCATAGGATCTTCCTTGAGAGCCAGAGGGAGGACAGAGAGGTGCAAGGTGCTCCCACCTTCGTGCCCATGACCTGTGGGATTTTGGTGCTGGCTGAAAGTCAGCAAGGCCACCACGTGTTCCTGCACTGTTCCCAAGTGTCCACCGATGTCCAGGCTGAGAACATCATCCTTGCTGCTGGCAGTGGCCTGAGTTGGAGTGGATCTTCACAGAATTAATGTTCTGCTTTCATGAGTTTTTCATCTGGGGTAAAAGTTCAGCATATTTTCTGGGCAATCTTAAACGATGACTTCCAATAGCTCTTTATTTGCAAGCTTGAATGTATTAGCATTAAACTCTACCTCACTTCTGATTTTAAATTTGGACATTTGGGGGCAGAAAGACCCCCCCTGCCCCTCCCGGGTATCCACCTCCAGCGCAGTGGGTGAAGCTTGCTCCTCGCTAGAATTCCCGAGCACATTAAGGCCAATTTCCCCCCAGCTCTCCGCAGCTGCGCTGGCAAGGGGCCAGCGGGCTCGAGGCAGGATCGCCTGGAAGCTAAAGGTGCAACGTACATAGGCCAGAGCTACCAGCGCGAAGGCTCTGCCGCGGCGGAGGCCGCCACGACCGAGGACACTCGGGGCTCGTGCCCGCTCCGTGCGGGAAGAGCCACGTGCTTCCCATCGCTTGTGGAGCTTGCAAAGCTGGTGCCTGAACCGCATGGCCAGAAGAGAGGCCAGAGCTGTGTAACAACCCCGGGTCCAAGAGGATGGGTCAGTGCTGTGGACGCTGAGGTGGCAGAAGTCACGATGATGCCTGGCTTTCCAGCATGTACAGGGAGCACGTGCCAAGAAGTCCCACAGATGGACTGGTGTCACCTCACCGATAGCTTCTCTTCCAGCCTCGGGAAGCACTTAGAGAAACTTAAAAATCAAAACGGGGATCAAAAACGTATTTCTTCTTGGGGGAGTTAGCAAAGAAAGCTGGAAAGGCTTCTTGAAGGTGGCCCTGAAGGAGCAGAGCCAAACCTCTCCCATGCTGTCCCAGGGGTGGCTTCCTGTCCTCTCAGGTTCTCTGCCGAAGGAGGGTGTCCATGGGCTTTGCTTGCCTGCAGCACCAGCTGCTCTTGGTCCCAGTAGGATGATGCTTCCCTGTTCTCAGACTTCCCTGGGTGGAATTCCTGGTCAGGACTCTGGTCAAGGCAAATGATTTTGACCTTGAAATGGAAATAACGTCTTTGGCCTTTGCAGGGCTGGAGGTGCTAGTGCTGACATTACTGACTGCCAGAGGTGTTTCCAGCACAGTGCGAGCGGTGATTCACCGGGACACTGATGCAGGGTAAGGAAGGGAGCCTTGGGACACATTGCTGGTATGAGGGGCACTGGTTTGTTCTCCTTTCCTCAGCTGTTTACTTGGATAACTGGTAGCAATGTCACAGACTGCCCACTATTACAAACTCCAGCATAAAACTTCTTATTTTTTATCAGCAATAAAAACCGTACTTATGATGCATTTTTCAGGCAGTTCTACAACAGCAGTCACCAAAGATTTCCCTGACCCACTTTTATAGCTTGCTACTTTTTGGGCAGCTTTTAAAATATTATCTAGAGAGCAGAAATCTGCCCCCTCACAGTCTGGCACTGCATGGCCAAGGGAAAATCATTATGGAAGGACGAGGAGGTTTCCTTTCTCTTGGTGATAAGCAGGAACTTGTATCTTGACTGTAGAGGGGCTTTTGAATCTCCCCCCCATGACATTCTCATAAATGCACTAGGGAAATATAGACCACATGAAATCATAGTCAAAGGGTGCACAAGTGGCTGAAAAACATAACTGCACTTATGGTGGTTTGCCATCAGAGTGAAAATTCTTTTTTAATGGGGTCACCTAGGGTCCATTCATGGTCTGTTTCTGTTTGATATTTTCATTACGACCTTGGATAATGGAATAAAGTCTGCTTATATGATCTGCCAATCGCACTAAGCCACGCAGATTGCAAGCCCATTGGGGCCCAAGATTAAAATTCAAAATAGAAAAATCAGAGAGGGTTTTCCAGAATCAACAAGTGGAAGCAAATAAAGCCACGTGCAGAGTGCGAGCAGGTCAAAAGGACTCCTGCTGAAAGGGAGTGAGTGACCTGGCAGCAAAAGGGACCTGGCACCTAGTGAGGAATATGCACAGGGTGGTGGAGCACCATGGAAGGTCCCTGGTGTCCCCGGCAGGCCTGGGAGGTGATGGCTCCATGTGGCACTGGGAAAGGCTCAGCTGGAGCGTGATGTCCCCTTCTAAGAAAGATGTAAACAAAACAGAGAGCCCCGAGAGGGGGATAAGAGGGTTATAAAACCTGACCTGTGAGGAGAGGTGGAAAGAACTTGGGGTTGTTTAGTCTGGAGAAGACGGATGGGACTGGAGGGAGCTGGGTAACAGTGTTCAAAGAGAAAGAGGATGGTAAAGAGGATGAAAATCAGTTTTCTTGAGGTCCACTAAGAAAGGGAGAGCAGTGATAGGTGCAATTTGAACCCAGGGAGATTTAGACTAGATATTAGGACAAGCTTTCCAACTATAAGTAAAGATAAGCTCAGGAGCAGGTTGCCTATGCGGGCTGGGGTAGCACAGTCATTAGGGGCTTTTAAGGACATATTAGGGAAGGGTATGTCAGGGAAGGTCTGCTTTAGCCCACCTCACCCCAGCATCAAGGAATAACCCACACGGCCCTATGCTGAGGTTTCCTTTGCTTTATTTAATCCTGCAGAAGCTTCTGGGAGCTCCTGGAAGCTGTGGGAGCCGTGTCGATGGCTCTTGGTCTGGCACCAGGAGGGAGCTCTGGTGGGAGGAAAACACAACCATCTACCTGCGACGAGAGCCCCTCTGTAGGGCCCACACATACACAGCCCCATCCATGGCTGAGCTTCCTTGGTTACAGAGCGCCATTCGACTTCAAGTGGTGCTTTAGCTTCCTTGCTCACTGGGATCCTTCCTTAAAAGCCCTCCAGAGATACTTGAAGGAAGTGAAGAAGGTCTCATCCCTCAGGCCTCCTTACTGGAGTTTAACTGTGTTCGGCTGCTCTCAGGACAGCAACTTGCCTGTGGGACTGAGGTTATAAACTCAGCCTATCTCCACAGCACCGCTCAAATGTGAAGTGCTAAAAGGTAAAATACCAAACCAGCAACAGGTAAAGGTAATTCCACTGCTTTGTAAAACAAAATAATTGTACAGTGGTAACTCCTTGTGTTCCCATTACCCAACTTATTTCAGGGCAATACAACCTATAATAAAATATACTTTAAAAAGCAACATGGTTAAACAAGCTGTGCAATCTGCTTATTATTACCCAGTGCCTGCCCTCAGTAGGGAGTCAGTGTCTTCTCACTGCAACAATTCCAGATTATTTAAGCACAGAGGTCTGTGTTCTAGGAAACAGTAAAAACTGTCTACTCAGTGATAAATAATTGCTTCTTCTTTAGAAGCCCTTGTTATCACCTCCTAGTACCGAGTATTTTTAGTACTGGCGAAGCATCTTCTTTTCAGCTCCCTCGAGACATCTGCTCTCCATATGGTAGACTTGCCTCTGCTGCTCCCACTGCCTGTTTCTGGGAAGGAGCTCTCCCGATATGACAAGCTGGAATTATTTCCAGGTCTTCAAACACTTCACTAGTTCTTGACTCATGTAAGTGAGCTGAACAAATTTTGCACAACTGTACAGTTTTTAATCCCTCTTGCCTATGAAATTTTTGTCCCGTTGCTTCCGCTGTCAACAAGCCGCCCTCACGGATGCAATGCAAGGTTGTCCACAGCAGAAGGCCACTTACGGGACACTGTTGAGGCCACCTCAGGTACTTTATATACTTTTGTGTATATATAACTTTATATATTATATATAATATGTATAAATAAAAATATGTATATTATATATGTTATATACATCCATATATGGCTAGGTGTGTCCTCAGGCGCCAGGCAGGCAGGCACAGGGGCACAGCATCCCTACGGGGCACCCTGGACACTTGCAGCATTTCCAAGTCCTGCTCTGTGGGGCCACGGCTCATTCTGCAAGCGCACAGGCAAGAGGCAGCTGTGCCTTTTGGCTGGGCAGCCAATGCCAGAATAGGGATCAAAGGATCCCAAACCATCACTCATGTTTGTGTGCGTGCAAATATCTATAGCTACTCTCTTATTCCCTGTTGGGCCCCGTGATACATGTGTACTCTGATCTCACACCATAAAACACATGCACTATTCAAATATATTTCCTCATGCCTTGCTATAGGAACTGTCAGCTTGAATCTCGATGGACGCTGTTACAGTAAAAGCAGACCCAGCGCGCTCCCGAGTAATTCGCTCAGCAGAACAAACTGATATTGCAAATAACAGTGGAGGAAATCCACAACCATGGTGTTTTAAGGGCAACTCCTCCATAGAGGATTAGGAGACAGCGTTGAAAATTAACTCTTTGACTCTTAATACTGGCATCCTTTAATAATAGTCAGAGTGCTCATTATCCTTTCTTGCTTACAGGAATCGAGGAACTTCCATACACACCTCTTGGATCCAAACTATGCAAAGGCGACGTGAGGGGAGCAGGACCAAAGCCTCCCCAAGCTGTAGAGGAGTGGGTAGCCTTCCTCATCATCATGCTGTGACGTGCTGACCCCCCAGGGCACCATCAGCCTTGTATTGCTCTTAATCAGTTGTGATTTTGTCCTGAAAACCTAATGCTTTAAACTTTCCACACAGTATTGTTTCCAAGAACTATAACTAAGCCTCCAAGGATATAATATGTGGCCACGAAAAAGGCATTTAGCCACTCTCTCTCTTCTGTGGTACATAGTAATTCCTTCTTAATTAGAAACAATAGAAGTTGAGTATTTTGGCAGCTGAGTACTACATATGAAATACCTGAAGGAAAAAATAAAAAAAATAGTTTGGATCCTACTGAAAAGACCACAAGGAAAATAAAAGCAAAGGACCTAGGGTGAAAAATTAAACCTATGAAGAAAACAATGCTTTTAAATTTTTGGTTAGCAGAAAACTGATGTACCTATCTTTCTAACCCCAATGTAAAGTACATGGAATAAAGAGCTCATTTCTTGCTAATTAAAGTAATATGTGGGGTTCCTCTTTCAAGATGTTTCAAAGACCTGGGTTCTATGGATATGCAAATAAATTCCACTTATGAACTGGTGAATGGAGCACATTTAAGAAGCATGTTATTGCCTAGTTTCTGCGCGTAAGACAGTTTCTGTAGCTAAATAATGTTAAATGTATTAGTAATTCATTGCATCATTAACGACCTAAAGGGCAAAGATGTGTCAAACTCAGTACACTGCTTTGTCTCAACTTTTCCTGCCTACAAGGTTACAGCAGGACAGTTCAGTGGCAAGTTCCCAATCACTGAGGCACTGCCAACATTTTCTTAATGGGATTAAATTGTGCCTTGTTACTATACAAAGACATATTTTACATATGCTTGGCCATTCATTTAAAGTATAATTCTCTTTAGCTGAATTATTATCCTGGATTTGTGAATAGTAAAGTCTTTATTTCATACTTGCTTAATTCTTCTAGCATTTAAAATTATCCAATTACTGACAGAGGTATTACTAGAAAGGAGAAAAGGAGGGGCTCTCCTAAAGTTTCTCCTACTGTTTATATCTTATATCAGTAACTGAACAAATCATGAGAGAAGAATTACAGGATCTTGACCTCTTGGAAGTATTTCTTTCTGCTGCAAATTCTAAATTGAATTGCAGCTAAATGGTACATTTTTACCTCCCTTGAAGCAGGTTTTGGGCATCTCTTTTCTTGCTTGCTTGCTGCTCTACCTTGCAGCTGGGAGCTGCAGCGCGGCCCCTGCTCTCAGCTGGTGCTGAGCAGCTCCAGCCCAGCCCCGGTGCTCTGCGTCCGGTGTGAACACCGCAGCTGCAGCAATGCAGGTGGAAAGACTGTCTTTAAGATCTCATACAAAACTGTTTGCTCACAAACAACCCCGCAAGATCTTACTGCAGTTATTAACCATTAAATATGTACTTTGGAATGCTTCTTTTTTGAAAATGCAGGATGCAAGAAAGGGAATCGACACCATTCGCTCTTGTTGCTGCTCAGTGAAGTTCTTCACTTGCTTAAACACTGATTTGCTTAAGACTGTTCTGATCTTATTTCACAGCTATGCAACTCTACGCCCATGATTTTACCTTGAATGACTTTTTTTTTTAAATACAATGCATAAATGTGGGGAAAATTAGGAGGATCACCAAAATGTGCATGGAAAGAACATCCATATATTTGATTTGCATGTAAAAGATGGGCTATAAAACCTGATTCTTCTCTGTGGAAGAGTGGCAGTGGTTATAGTGGTTATAATGGTAAAGTTACCATTATAACTATGGTAAAAAATTTTACCACAGGTATAATGGTAAAAATTGGAGCATAACTAAGACTGTAGCTTCTATTACAAACTGATGCTTTCTGTTTTTCTTGTTTTATATTGAACGTTTTATGTTTCTGCGCATTGTCAGCCAGTGTGAGCATAGGTGGCTGTTTCCTAACAGATAAAATCTAGCAGGTCACACAGTTGTGTCCTATAGAGGAGCCAGGACAACACAAACAGGGTCCACCCTTCTAACACTGCCTGCATTGCCTCCAGTGCAAGAGGCACTATTGGTCAAATTAAAACAAATTTATGGCAAAAATTAAAACATTTATATTTTAACATCTCCAGACTTTATTAGGTGTTCTTTATACAGTCATCTGGTATGTTTAAAGAGTGAGCAATCATATAAAAGGAAATATGGTCATAACTGATTGAAGTAATAAAACCCTGAACCTAAATAACATCTCATAACTCATTACACAGCATATATTAGATTTCATTACATCAGTATATGACTTAGTAGAAAATTCTCCTGGTAGTCATAAACCCCTGAAGCGTTGTCATGCTGAAAAATGAAATTCAGAGGAGGGGAGAGGAGCGTGGCCGGCGGCCATGGCAGCGCCTCGCGCGGTGGCACTGCCCCACCTGGCGTCAGGGCGGCCGGGCCGTGGCGGCACCCAGCGCGGCCCGCGTTTCCTCCGGTTTCCCCCGTTGCTGCCGTCCCACCCAGGGCCAAACCCACCTGTTTGGAGGCTGAAGCGCTGGGAAGGGGACTGTGTTTCCAGCGTTGCGTTTGTATTTAACCAACCTGCTTCCTCGTCCCTGCGGGGGGACCTGCGTTGAGCTCCGGCCGTAGGAACGTCCCCAGAGGACGGTGGGCAGGGTGCCTGCCTGCCCCTATATGCCCATAGGCACCATATGCACCTCCCAGGTGCCAGCCTGGCCCCCATCCCCTCTCCCGAGCTCGAGCAGAAGCCAGGATCAGCTCGGGCACTACCCTGCCAAGGCCAAGCAGGGGTTGCCACCACCCTGGGCACCACCTGCTCCGCACAGCCCAGGCGGCTTTTGCTTTTCTTCCTTTGGATCTCAGCCCCATCTCCCTCCTTTAGCAGCTTCTAAGGACATGCAGCAGGCGCTCCTCAGCTGCGCTGTTTACAACATCTGGGAGATCTTAAGGCCGGGCCTAATCCAAGTTGCACTGATGTAATTGTTTTGCTGGGGGAAGGACGATAACTCTCCCCACGTGTGTTTATACTCCTTCGGGATAATCCAAAAGTTTGTAGGTTTTTTCTCTGTTTTTCTTTGATGATCACTTATGTCAACACGTACTTTACTGTATCCTATGTGTTTTTAAAGTGCTGGATGGGAGCAGCTGGAAGCGAAGTTCCCTTTCAAAGCATACTGCCTCACGTTCCTTCTGAAATAGCCTGTTAAATCACTATAAAATTGCAGGTTTGAAGGTGTCCAGCCACAAAGCATATCCAACAGGTTAGAAACAGGTATTAAAAGCTAAGCATAAAAACAACAACAAAATCTCTCCAAGCTCTAGGGGCAGAGACAGCTACAGCCCTCCTGTACATGAGGACCAGGCAGGGCTGCAGTCACTTAAGAACAAGACCGTGCAAAGCCAGGCCCTCTGTACCCCAGTGCCAAGGCCCAGCACTGGGCAGGGCTGTGGGCACGTTGCTGCCTACAGACACCACAGCAGAAGGCAACAGCCCCTTGATGAAGCTGATGAAGCCATCAAGGCCCAGGCAACAGATGGGCCTGATAAGCATGACCGTGGGGAGAAGCCAGGCGACTCCGGGCCACCACAAACAAACCTTAAACTCTGAATACCAACCATCTAATTCAGCATAATTATAGCACCACTCCTGGAATCAAAACAGCGGCAAGACAGCTGTACTACTGAAAGCAAATATGCCTTGCTTTATTTTCCCTGGAATAGCTTTTGTTCTGTGTTTTGAAAAGAAAATAAAGCATCTCCCTGTTGCTGGGACAGAGTTGGGTTCTGATGTGGTCCCGCTACAGCCCAAGTATTGCGAGGTGGAGAGGAGAGCTTCAGCAGAGCTCCAAAATGCTGATCTCACCTTTCCTCTGGTAACTCAGCCCTTGCAATGCATAGAGCAGGGCTGAGCCAAACTTCACCTGGCAGCTGAGTGTATTTTGCTTTTTATCAGAGTCACCTTCACACTAACGTGACCGTCTCATTAGCTCTAAGGGCAGGCTGGGCTCTGCAGGTCGGTTGAGGCCTGCTTATGCACTGAAGGAAAAATAAAGTTTTCTTCTGTCTTCTTCAGCATGACAAAGTATAGTTTAGATGTTTTAGGATTTGGAGAATTTTTAGTTGATTGAAGTAAACCAAACATATCTAGCTCTTTTTTATGACTATTCCATAATAGTATCTTTTCAAGCTAATACTCCACCAGGGAGCACAACTTGCAGGAAAAAAAAAAAAAAAACCCAAAACCTCCAAAGCGTCTTGAGGAGATCTGAGCTTTGGACTCTGAACTTTGCTGCTAAGAAACAATCATTTCAGTCTGCTGGGCTGGGGCTGCAGTGGGAGTATGGGGCTTCATAAAAAGGCTTAGGTGTTGTAATACTGAGCAGAGCGTTCAGCTTGATGTCTCGCTAGCCAGGCTCCCTGTGCAATCCAGCAGGTTTAGACATAAAAGAGTTAGATCCACGCAGGCCAGCAGGAAACCACCTGAAGAACTGCTGAAGAGAGCGCGGCCCAGCTGTGCCGAGGTGCCTCATTGTGATCACGTTTCAGGCCCCAGATCCCTTCCCTGAGCAGGGACTGAGGCAGCAGACTCATTAAACTGCAACAGCAGCTACAGCACTTGCTTAGGCTCTGCAAGAGAAAGACCCATTTCTCTCACTACAGAGATGTGGACCCAGACCTACACTGAAACTATAGGCATAGCCCGTTGACGCTGTTCTATTTTTCAAGAAACAGATGAGGCTGGGCCAGAAGGATTGGATACTTATGGTCGTGTCCGGGCATTCTGGCAATAGGACAACTTGGACTTTGCTGCTGATCCAGCTCGCTGGAAGGTTCCTGAATGTTCTTTAGAGCCGACTTAAGCCTCGCGAGTGCCGTGAACTGGGCGTTCCCCAGGTTAGCGCGCGCAGGCATCACCCTCCGCAGCGGCCTGCGGAGCACCAGCTCTCCCCGCTCTGCCAAGCCCCCTGCAGCAGGGGGGACTCTTCCCTCGCCATCCCCGCTCAGTGCTCTCCAAACACGCTCAGCTGCCTCTTTTTCTTTCTCCCTTTTCACACTGCCCATTTTCAGCCTACACATAAGTACCCGCACCCCATCCCTCACACGACAGCATGCAGGGGCTAACTCAATCCCCCATACTTACTTTCAGGTCTTAACAAATAATTTCCTAGCACTGGTCCTCTCCCATTTCCTCATCTGCCCTATGCTCCTTGCTGAACCACTTGGTCGGCTCCTCCTGGCGTCCAGGCGCCAGGGCTGGCTCAGGGCTCTGATACCACGGGACAAAGCCAAGCAGAAAAGGAGCCGTGAGTGAGGACAACCAGACGAGCAGAAATTGCCCGAGCAGGTAAGTGCCTCTAGGCAGGTGGAATTAGACACTATGTTCTAACCACTGGTAAATCTGCCTTTGGAAGAGCTCTAACCAACCCACCAAAGACACAGTGTCCCCCTGTTCAGCTGATCACAGCTTTCAAAGAAACTAAAATTTCAGATAAACTACCCTGAAGGATATGGGCAGCATTAGTGATGAAAACCTTATGATTACCTTTGCTATCTTGAGAGAAAATACCATAATCAGGAAGGTGTTTAACATATTAAACCAGCTCTGTTAGAATGACAAGCATGATGTTTCACTGAAATTCTTAAGAGATTTCTATCTGCTGCAGTTATTTGGATGGAAGCTGGATGTGAAACAAACGCGTTTCTTGGTACAGAGCCGCAAAAATCCGTTACTTCCTGCTTGACTGATTCAAAATTCAAAGAAATTAGTCTACCATAATAAACATGATATTCGCAAAGTATATTATTATTTGCACTACGTATTTAATAAAAAAAAATCAAGTGAAAAGTATGTTCACTTAAAAATCCTGAAAAAAGTGCTTTAGTTCAGCTAAAGCTATCAAATTGCAAGGTTACCACTCAGGCTCTCTCTTAAATGAGCACACAAGTAATATAATTCTGCCAAAAATGTGAATTCAAGCTACACAAAGACCTCAGTAATTTATGGAATTTGTAGAGAAATTCTATCCAAAAAAAACTACCTAATGAAGATGGAAGTTTCAAAGTCCAATTAGGAAATGAAAAATTAACTGTTGCCTTGTGACATGACATTTTAAACCAAAGAATCATTTTGTCCCAGTAGGATACTCCCTCTCATTCAGAATCCTTTTTACTCTCCTTAGTACATAAAGCAACTTCACTGCACTGTGTGCGAGACACAAATACCTGATTCACTTTAAGTGTTTCTGTACTTACTGTGAGTGTGAAAGGTTTTCAGAACAGTCAGAACTGCTATAGGATCGTGTTCCTGTCAACACCTGCAGTATTTGCTATGCGAGCAGAGGAACACCAACACTTTTAATGGTATTCTCAGAATTACTGAATTCAGACTCCACGTTTCTGCACTCCACACTCTGGCAGATCTAGCCCCAAGTACTGAGGATCTAGCAAAATGCTTAGGAAGCTTCTGCGAAAAGTCTACACGACTTGCTCAGAGATATAGACGACCATTATGAAAGAAGCAGGAAAGAATTTAGTTCTCCAAAACAACGTCCTATTCCCTTTCTCATCTGACTAGCTTTTCTTCTCCAGCCATTTTTTTTTTTTTTTAATAAATCTCCTTGTAAGGTTTTGCTTAAAATGATGACAACTTTTCAGGATCCTACAGATAACAGCACCAGAGAAACACAAGTGTTACGTGAAAAATCACTGATCTGAACTCCCTTTTTTTTGCAAGTCCATTCCTTTTCCTCAGAGTAATTTGCATCCCAGACATCCCATCACATTAACCCTCCATCTCATCCCTAGCAAGATCCAGACCTTTCATTTAATTAATACTGTTTCACCTAGCTACAATTAATGCTAGGAGCTTAGTGCACATGCAGGATGACAATAATTTTTTCCAACTATTAGTAGCCAGTCACAGAACCATTCAAACCTCACCTCACATATTCTAGACAAGAGCTTAGAGTTTGTAACACAAAACTGTAACTCCTTCCAGTTCCCAGGACACCAGTATCCCTCTGTTAAACCTCCTTCTTGCCTCTTTATCTAAAAGCCTCAAAAAATACAAAGGGGGAGAAAAAAAATTCCTAACATTGTTCTGAGCAACAGCCTAACAGTCTCTGCTTGAAGTTTTTCATCAAACTTCAGAAGGCTACTGTATATTTTGTGTGCTTAAAGCTAAAAAATAAGCACTCCAAGCGAGTAGAATCTGAAATTGTCTGAATGTCAGCTGTCAAACAATCATAGCTGTGGCTAACAGGTCAGCTTTTGACAGCTTCCTCTTCTTTCCTCCCCAAAGCTGTTATACAGATCACGTGAAAAGATTAATTCTGCATTTTGTTTTATTAACTTTCACATGTTAACTTAGAGGACAGAGGTCTGATTTCAGATCAGAACGTCCTTCCAAAAAGCTCAGGCTACTTTAGAGTGTTTGGTGCCACCAAAATCCTCTTCTCTAACCCAAGACATTTTTGAAAAACAGCTCTGAAGCACACGTATCTTAACCCAAACCTGTAGCCAAGTAAGCAGCTGCTCATCTTTCTGCAGAATCCTACCTTTTATGCAAGTTTGACAGAGATGTTTCCAAATGCTGAAGAAAATAGATGGTCCAATAGATAATGAAATATTCAAAGATAATGAAACAGTAGTAATTCCATTAGAAAATAATCTAATAATTTTACACATTAGAAGTGTGAAATGTTCAGGTCTTATTTGTGTCTCAAAAGATATATCAGAAAGCCCTTCACTAACTGCACATATAAAAAGATCTAGAATGTTTCAATTGCAAAATGCTACAATAATATTAAAGTAAGAAAAAAAATGATTTTCTCAAATTTGCAAGTCACTGCAGGTGACAAAAGCAGCTTCAGGTTCTTCATTAAGAATATCATCCCCTTAATTTCTAAATGAATATTGCTCATGCAGATATTTTTGCAGATTTTTTTGTAACCATGCCATGCTATAAACTTTGAAATAAATATCTGAACCAGGGACTACTCTATCCTTCATAGAGATGTAAGCCAGTGTGAAGCAAGTAGATGTCAGGATTACAAACAGTCATTAGCAAAGCTAAAAAAAAGTTTATTTTCAAGCTTTTACCCCAGCACACTACCTTACTATGCTAATTCAAACTGTGGGCCTGGTTTGCTCCATATTTATGTAATCATTTTTTGACTGCTCATGTGTGGCCCATGTTCTATATCGTGCAAGAACAAGCACATGTACCACCCCACCCCAGCAGCCTCCTCCTAAAAATCAAACTTGCAGCTATCACACAATCTGCTTGCCTGGACTTCTCAATTGTGTGTAGCACAAAGCACCAAACGCTGCCTCAAAACAGTCACTGAACTATGGCAGACTCTAAACTCAACATCTGCAGGCTGGTGATACCAGGATATAACTGAATTGCTGTATTTAAGCAAGTATTTGCTGTATTTAACTGTATTTAAGCAGAGACTGAATTCTATGTCTATCTCCAATGGCATTAAGCCTGTTAGCTGCACAG
>JAVCKT010022051.1:0-17890 GCA_032273925.1 Rhynchotus rufescens
TTGGAACAAAATCACAAATTGTACAGTGCAAAAACCACCTTTGTACTTAATATTATGTAATAGTGATAACCACTGTTTTCACACCTTCGTTTACTAGATGAGCAATAGGAAATATTCTGATCTGTTTAAAAGCTACATTTTTACACCCTAATTGAAATTTTCTTTGGACTCGCACGCCGGACTCTTCCATGTGTCCGCAACTCCTCTGTCTGACTCTGCAGTTTCGCAGCACTTGGGGACTGTCTGGCTGAGTTGCATCCTGTTGGTCACCACTCTGAGCCCTTTCACCGTTCTCCTCTGCAGGGTTTTGGAGTCAGTTGTTATGGCTGTGACTGCATTCAGCAGCTTTCACTTTCCTCCTTGCTTCTCAGTTTCGTCTCTTCCCGCAGAGGATCGTGTCTTTCCCTGGTGCTTCACAAGAGCACCACAAGTTCCCCACGTGCCCAGACGTTTTGCAAGGGGCAAGTTGCTTCGTAGCTTCTAATAAAGAGCTCTTAAACGTAACCATCCAGGAGTGAGCTTGCAGATTTAATGATCATCTCCCTATTCGGGAGACAACAGCGCCGTATCCATGCATTTCTCTTCTGCATTCCCTTAGGAATGTCGGAGTCTCTGGAAAACAAAGTAAAATGTTTATCAGGCTGGCAATTATATTTATACAGGACTTAGTGTTTTAGAGAGAAACCAGACGACAAGTTTCTCTGTGCAGAAGACAGATCTCTGCTGAACTATAAGGTGCTCGTGCAGACTGACACACTTGATTTAGAAAAGTAATTTTGAACCTAATATTAACTAGCAAGAAACAGTCTTTCAATAGCAGCATTTACATCTGGGAAATCACAGAGGGAAATTTTGAGCTTTTTATAACAAAAGCAAGAAAACCTGGTAAAAAGGTCATTGCAATGGACCTGAACACAGTGCACACTTCAGCGAAAGGCTAAAAGGGCCATTTTTATTTTTAAGCTCTTCTGTGAGGTTTCTGATCTATGTCACGCTGTGTTCCAGTCCTGGAAACCTGGGTCAGAGAATTCTTCCGGCAAATACTCGCTCCCTTGTGACTTGTTCTCTGTTTTTTTCTGTTTCTGCTCTCTTGCTTCTGCTAATCCTCAAGAGCAGCACTGCTGATTAGTGTTCTAGACAGGCAAATAGCAGCAGCTCTATGCACCTCTGTTTTTATACCCTCTCTTGCCTTTCATTATGGCTTGATGAGCATCCAAAATAGTGGCCAAATCCCCACGGCTTCATCCATATCTTTCCTAGTCATACTCTTCTACTCAGTAGAAAGCATTAGGAGTCAAACATATTATTTGAGCAGGAGATGACCTGCTTGGAAACAGAGGGAAATGTTGGTATTGTTGCTTTAGCAGCATCTCCAGTACTGTTGAACATGGATGTTTGTGCATCGCCTCCCTTCAGAGGGAAGGGAGTTGAGGTGGATGTTGCCGAGGATCAGCGGGGCAGCCGGAGGAACCTCCGGCCCGGCCCGCCTGCGCCGGGGCCTGTTGCTCCCTTGTGCTTATGGCCCTTGAGAAGGGGGTGCCTGTTCTCAGCTGCCAACGTTTTCCAGCCACCTGATTTTAACCTCTATCAGCCAACAACACAACTCCTCCGACCCGAATTCCCTTTTCATGGCGTCTTTCAGAAGAATGTACGTTTTAACCTGTGAACAAAACAGGCTCTCTCCTAACGTCAGTCTCAGATTACACACGTGTTGGGTTTTTCTTAAAGGAGCTTTGGAGTCCGTAGGAGAGGGCTATTTTGTGTCATAAAATTATTCATAGATGTGCCGAGCGGATGTTGACAATCGCGGAGAGAACAGAGGCCGCTCTGTGGTGGGGCGGCGCGCGCCGCTCGTGTGGGCGCATCAGGGCTGAGGGCAGCCGCCATTTCCTGGCGGCCTCTGTGGGCCCGGGGCCTCCCTCCTCCTCGGCCGAAAGGCGGCGGCGCCCAGGGTTCGGCAGCCCCTCTGGTGCCCGCCGATGTTCAGCTCGAGTTCAAACGCTGCCGTTTGTGCGTTTGACCCGTCTCTGGGTGAAACTTGCCTTCATCTTTTAGGAAGTGTGCAGGAGCTGCCCTTCGCACTTCTATTTGCCACTGTGTCACTGCACCATGTTAACTTGACAGCGTTTCACTTTTATATTTAAAAATTTTTAATGTATTTTCGTGCAGCAACTTAAATGATTGCTGTTTGTTGCAAATTAGAAATGATAATTCATTATCATTCTGCATTCAGTGCGATTTTCTTTAAAATTCTCATGGCTTTGGGTACTCTGGTACCTTCAATTTGCAGCACTCGTTGGCATAATGGTATGGGCATTTTCCGGTAATAAAAGGAGTTTAATCATCTCTCTCTTTTTTTTTTTTTTTTTCTTTTTCTTTCCCTCAGACAGAATGAGATTATGGAAGGAATGAGGATGATATTTAGTATCTAGTGACTTCCCACTTCTGCCTCTTTTGGTAAAGCTCTATACATTTTGTTAACTTTTCCCACTGATACATCCTTATTTAATCAGTTTGATTTTTCAAGTTTTAACAAGTATAGGGAGTGATGGAGACTATGGGAAGAGGAGAATGAACAAAGCAGGGCATAGGGGGTTGAAAGCAAAGGGCCCTTGTGCACCCAGTGGATATTCAGGCTCAGAAAGACATTTTCTACAGTTGGAAACCAAAGCAATTTTCATTTTGCTTTTCCAAGATGCTTTTCTTGGCTTTCCTAATAAAGTCCTTGCCATGGAAGGTGAGAATAAGAACATAAGTTTCTAATCACTGATGTGTCACCTCGCAGGTTTATGCAATAGAGGATGTCCCTGAGCACAGATGAGAGCACTGATAAAGTGACAAATGCAAAATAAATAAAAATACTTATCAAATATATCAAATAGCTGAAGTAATATTTTTAGTAAACAGAGGGGACTTTCTTCTTCAGGATTCAGGCTCAAAAGCAATAATATATTTTTGTGTCCAGCTGCCATGCATTGTGGTGCCTGTGCAGAAGAACTGCCATGTTCTGGGTGACACATGAACTCTAGGGTGCTTGGGGTTTTTGTGTGTGTGTGTGTGTGTGTGTGAATAATTTTAGAAGAAAGAGGAAGGAAGAACGTACGTGCCTCAGTAGCAGCGTGTTTGCCCTTGTAGTTCAGCTTCGGGTTCCTATTTAGAGATAGGTGACGTCCAAAGTATCGTTTTACAGAAGGGCACCAGCTGCGACACCTTCACGCCAGCCAGAGAGATCAATTCCCTTTCCCTTGTGCCAGCGTGGCGGCAGCCCCGAGGCCAGGCTGCTGCTGCTGTGCAGGGCTCAGGGCTGCAATAAGGCATCCCCAGTGCTCCTGTGTGGAAGTTGTCCCTAGGAAGGGGCCGGTGCAGCTGCAGTGGGAGCAGAAGGCTCGAGGCCGCGTGGCTGCCGCCGGGTCACTGCCCTTGAGCCTCGCTGCGCTGCCCCAAGGCGGTGGTAATGGTGCTGCCGACTGCCTGTCGCTATAGGCAGGGCTGGATGCATGCAGCTCTCCTATCTCTGTATACATTTATCAGGCTACGTATGACTAGGGATAAGTTTCTCTCACTGCACACTATAGATACACAGGTGTTGGTGCCAGGCTACGCGATAGGGACGATATGTGGAGGGATTTACCTGTAAATTAAAGCTGTCTATTGCTCTGTGTGGGTAACATGTAGGTGGCTAAATGTTAGGGCAAATCGTATAATATCCGAAAGAAGGGTAAATGCTGAGATGAGTAAGAAAATGAAGGCAATATTTTGCCATTGTATTTGCCAATAAAGTTCCTGTTTGTTTAAAAAATAAATATGGGATGCTAGGGGACTGCAATAACAGCTACTTAGCCCAGATGAATCTCTGAGTTATCCCATTTAGAATTTTATACTGACAAATAGTATTAACACGAAGGGCAAATGGTGCTAGGGGAAGTAGAGGGGGTTGAGTTTTGTTCTTCTACTAGGATAAGGAAGAAACCAGTGGAAGCTTCAAAATGGGGCCTAAGAGTTTCCATTTTTTTCTTCATTTTTTCTTTTTTTTCCCTTAATCTAGGCCACTGAATTTTTGTAATTGTTATTATTTTTTACCTTCCATTTAATGCACGATTTTGAGTGTTCCTATTTAGCTGGGGTCAGCTTTCTTTGAATTACACTATTGCTATTTGGATTCTTGGGTTAGTAAATTAAATACTATATTTTTTCCTGCATCTCAGAATCTGCTTAAGTTAGTGAACTATTTTTCTGTGGGTTTTTTTTAATGTTGACTCAAGGATGCAAATTTATTGATCAAGTGAGAAGCTTTCTAAGGTTAAAGTACCTTTACAAGCTCCATTGCCCTTTTGTTTTGTAGGACACAGACTGATGCTCAGTCAGCGAGGCTAAGGCTTTTTATTGTTATCTGCAGAATTGTTCATCAATAGCCTCAAGTGCAACATTTTCTGTTTCTACTCTTTACTGTGGAGTCCTAAAACGCATATAATGAATTTCATGAGGAAATAATCTTTGTAAAACCATTGTGCATTTCTGCAAGTGTTTCACATGTTCTGAAGGTTGTTTACATTTCCATTCAGTGTTTGTTTGAGATGTTTGTTTTATTTTTTTACTAGGGACTTGGATGATTGTAAAAATATTGACTGTCACCAACATCAGCAAAACAAATGTTTCATACTAATATTTTACAGTCTGTTTATAGTGATAATAAAAAGAATAGGCTGTGGCTTCTACAAGCCGTTTTATAAGTTGGGCCAAACCTTTTTTCAAGGCTAGAAGTCTGTGTGTTGCATAGGTGAAAGTTCAAAAAGAGCAGCTCTCTGTATGTGTTATTATGTTTGAGTGACTGAGAAATGTAACTTGGAGTCACTGCAAGGTAACTTTGACTTTTTTAGGTATATATGTGTATACATATATATAAAAGAGATAACCTACTGCAAGAACAGCCTTTTATTGAGGTACAGTTTCCATATTTGCCTTCTAACCCTTATTTTCACCCTGCCTGTCTGAACTTGAGGTGCTTTCCTCAAGGAACCATGCCACTAGCCTTTCACTGAACTATTTTGACTGGAATATCTTTTCTCATACCCTGCAGAATCTTCCACTGCTTCCTTGCTGAGGGTGCCTGAATACTAACAAATTCCTTCACTAGTCCTCTCTAGAGGAGGTGGAAGAAGGAAACAAAAAGGATGGTTTTATATTTTCTTAGCATCAACCACAGCTAATATGGCCATGATTGTGAAATTAATTCTCAAGGATCTGCACAACAAAGATCCATTGCAGAGGCTGACGTGCTTATGTCTGTTTTGGCAAGAAAAATAGGTAAACATAAACAAAATTATCTCCTTGCCTATAGGCATATTTTCTGCTTTTGAAGCAAAATTTTAAAAAGTGAATTTTGACGTATTGGGTTGAGGGGAGTATTTGATCATATAATCAAAAGTATATGATCAAGTTATTTATCAGTAAATGCTTTTCATGCATGTCATTGATGAAAAGTTAGCCTAAATTTATTGCATGCTAAATACAACATTTTTTTTCTTTCATTTGGCTCTTTGGGTAGCTGAGCAGGGAATGTTACTCACAGGAGATGGGATCCTACCCTTCAGCTACACCAGCAAAATAGTGCTTACGAATTAATAGTTATCTAAATGTGCACCTTGCGTCCCTTCATTCTCTTTCTTTGGGCTTTCTTGTGCCAGATCCAAGGAAATGTGTCAAAGGAATGTAAGCAAACATCAGCCGTATTCCTTTGTGCAGCTCATCTATATTTCTCCTCATGGCCAAAGCAGAGAAGGGACCGAAACCAGAATCCGAAGCCATCCAGACCTTGGGTGCTCAGGCTGGAGATGTGGGCAGCGGAGAAAGGGAACCTTGCAATAAATTAAAAAACACACTATATAATTCACCTGCTATTGTGTGATTATACAGACGCTGGCTGGACACTCCGAGTGGGAAAAGGCCACAAGAATTTTTCCTTGTGGGATCTTTCCAAATGTTTCCTTTCAGCTGCCGCTGTGACAATAAACAAACACAGACGATATAAAAACAAGGGTGAAATGATGGGCCCTGAATCCTTTAATTAAAAGACATGCATACATACAGGTAGGTCTGATGAGAAGAGAAAGACCATTGAAAAGCGACCCTTTTCGGTATAAGTGGTGTGTAACCTATTCAGTTTTAGTAAGAGTGAAATACAATTGCTTACTGAGAAACATATGTGATAAATCTTCAGAAAAGGATATGCTCCTGTACAGAGGACGAGTACAGTGTGTGTTTTCAGGGCATTTCCAGGATAAAGGTGCCTCATGAATAAGGCCTTTGATCCTGAACCATTGCAAGGATCCGTAGGGTTTCCCAGGCTGCCGGCTGCATCAGGGGGTTTGTTGTTAGGCCAGCCCGCAAGATCAGCTGCTCCCTGCTTTAATACTGGTGTCAGCATTTTGCATATAGTCATGTTTATTCTTAATTCTGCCAGCTGCATAAACTCCAAGCAAATCTGAAGATGTGTATTTTAAGACTGTGGGGAAGTTGATCTGTTTTAGGAGGGAGCTCTTTGTTCTGGTAAACTGGATGGCTGGGCTTAGAGCTTTTCAGAAGAAGGGTAAAACGCAGCCAGTTAGGTTACCAGCAGTAGATGTTGGCCACTGTTTGATCACAGAAATAATCATAAAACAGATTAAGGTTTTATTTCTTGAATTGACATCATGACTATTACTGTCCAACACGCAGTGGATCAGGCAGGATACTTGGGCAAGAGCTTCATTTGACCATCTTCTGTTCTAAGTGCTGACGAAACTAGTGTTGTCAGTTGAAAAATGCTGATGTGACTTATTGAAAGGAAAGAAGAAAGTTGGTGACTGCAAGACTTCCTTGGCTTCTAGCAGAAATGACTGAATTTAGCCATGTTTTCATTCTTTACACTGTAAAGTAGCTGCTGTTTCACTGCTTTTGGCTCCAAGAGAAAAGGGAACAACACGTGATGGGCGGGGGTTTGTGCTTGTTTGTGCAATTGGGAAATAATGGAAGATGTTTTCGGCTTGCTGTCAAAACCCTTTGCTGGCATAAACCTTATAAAACTATGCTTTGTTTTTATTATTCTCCTCTTCCAGTCTTGTGCTGTGATTTTATTCTTAAGGTCGGCAGCTGCTGTTTATTTTTCTGATTATTTCTTCCATTACCAATAGCCAATCAAGAGAGATGTGGACCATATTCCGTAACTTCTCTGTGCGCTGTCCACTAGCAAATATAGATTCTTTACGGGTTCACAAATTTACCTTTCTTTGTGAGTTTAGCTTACCTGCAATGATTCTGTTAATGGAAATAGGAGATGACATTCAAGGGAGTAGCTGAAATCCATCACGGGCTACATTTGTAATCATCTCTGAAACAGTGGGAACTTGATTCAAGGAAGATGCATATTTATGTCTTAATAACTGAGCACTTTATTTATTTCTTTTTTTTTTTCTTTTTCTAATAACATACTGATTTGATGGTGCTTGTGAAACGAGCAGTAGCTGCTTTGAGAATGTCATGCGAGTTGGAGCCTGTCCATGGCCATTGAAGAATGTCACCCAGCTCCGAGTTAGAACACTCTGCTGTTGATTTTCTTGCTTTCCAGTATTGGAAAAGGTAATTATTTTCCAGTATTTCCTTGTTTAGCACTTCCTTTTTTATCTTTTAGTCTGGGCATCATATTCTATGTGCAGATCTACATTCTTGATGCTTGTACTGCCTGCAAAGCAGCCGAGACTGCTGCTCTGCTGCTCGTGCTCCTTTGCGTTTTGAGAGAGTCACAGCTTCAAGCCTCATCACCCGCTCAAGCAAGGACCTAGAGATAACCTAGCCCTGGGACTAGCGCTGGCTAAGCTGGAGCATCTGATTCCATCTTGTCAGCATCGAGGCTACCTCCCGGGTTCGCTGCAGGAAAGTCTGGTAAGAGGCTTGCTGCCCTTGAACATTCATCCCGTCTGGTTGCCAGCCCAGAAACCGCTGAGTTTTAGGCTTTCCGTGGAAATCCAGGCAAGCCTCTGGAGGAGACCTCGGCTTGGGGGTCTCCTCTGTTTGCATTCAGGCTTGATTGTACCTTTCCTGCTTTAAGAAGCCCCAGACCACTGTGTGCTCCCTTGGGATCTAACTGGTGGTATCCGAGAGGAAACGGGTCTGTTCTCGTGCTGCGTTCCCCCATCTGCCCAGCACTCCATCCCTGCAGTGCTTTCTGTGGCAGTTTTCACCTGCTTTTCATGATGACAGCTTTTCCACTGCAAACCCAAGTAGTCCTGCTTGTTTTTAGGAGAAATAGAAAAGTTTAGTGTTTGTATTGTAGATCCTTTATAACTGTGATGTAGGTGTCTGTTGTGTTACTGATAAAAGCTGTGAAAGTAACATCAATGTTTAGAGCATATGCAGTTAGCTGTGCTACTGGAATTCAGAAAATACCCTTTATAGTTGCATGCATGTTCCTCTAAACATACCACTAGGAATAGGATTTACAAACCTGTTAGAATATGTGCCATTATTGAGCCTAATAGAGACAGAGTGCTCAAAGCAAGGGGATCTCGGCTGGCAAGCTGCCTGTCATTTTCTAAACACTTGCTGGGTTGAAGTATCACACTAAAATTGAATTTTAAAAAGTTTATGATGTTTTTGTCGCCTTAGATGGCGTGAAGTGCTATTCCTGGTGCTATTCCTAGTGCGTTCTCGTGATGCGCCAGTCACACGGTTCCTTAGTTCTACATAACTGTACACAGAAACCAGCTGAAATGGCTTTGTGCAGAAACTTCCTCCTTACCACGTCACTGGCAGTGCTAAAAGTGGATTCAGATGGACGGTAATGATAAAGAAAAGGTACCAGAAGAAAAGAGTTAGTTATAAATTGTACATATGCTTCAGAAGAATTTAAGGGAATAAATCATATAGAGACAACCTTATGTTATCATAGGCAGTACCCAATAATATTTGTGAGTCTTCTTGCCCCTTTTTTCCCTCTTCTTGCCTCTTTTTTTTCCCTCTTTTTTTTTATTTTGTTTTGTTTTTATTTTTTTAATACGTGAGTATTAATACAGATGAGCAAACCCTGTCATGTTACAAGTATATTAGTTACATCTTGGTTTAGATAATTACCTTTAGGTAATTTTGTTTCTCAACCCTCACTTTCTTAATCAAACTTTTATAAATACATTGCATGGAGATCTGGACAGCCTTTCATAATGTGTTAGCAAGAGAAGTGTGTGTGCGAGACGGTCATACAGCCTTCATAACTGGGGCAAATATCCACTTACAGTTTTAGCAGTAGTTGCAACCTCCTCTCTTCATTTGCTGCCAGTTCCTAACCCTCGTGCATATCTGGATAGGAGAATTAGGCTGCTCTTTATTAAAAGTCAGTAGTAAGGTCTGGAAATCATTGCAAACGTGATTTTTTTCTTTAAAAAATGAATTATAGCTCAACTTCAGGTTTGTTACAGAGGATAGAATATGTTCGATGTGCTGTCCCTGATGAAGCAGAAGGGCCTGATTTGAGAAACTACCTCGAGAACTTAGAGAGTTGATTTGAAGTTAAAAATGAAGATGAAATATCTCGAGCAATGTAAATGTAATCTTACCCACCAAAATGCATTATTAGAGAGCAAAAATCAGGGATTAAACTGTAATGAATGGAAAAAATCATTGCTTTTAGGGTCCATGGAATTTTAATTTACTTGTTTAAAAAGCATAAGGAGGGTTATAGGAGCATTTGTTTAAAAGCACTTTAAAATCACCAGGGCATCTAAGGAATTTGAGACACCTGTGGGTGCTAATTGGTGTCTGTGAAGACTTTCTCAACTCCTCACAAAAGATTAAATCTTAAGTGGCTTAAATCTTTATTTACAATTCAGTATTGACTAGTAGTTAGTGAAGGTTCGCTCCTCCCTTCAGTCTTTCCCCATTAAATACTGACCTGCTCAACTGGATGGAAATAAAGGTACTAACAAAAATTGGGCATATTTGCCCAATTGGGCATATGTACAATTACAGGAGGCATCTAACTTTCTTGGATCTTTTCAAAAATTGAAGATTAATTAATTTTTGACTTGTATCCAGGGAAGTACAAAGTTTACTGTCTCTCTCACAGCTTTAGCTCCTTCTTTTGATTATTTTGTACTAACAGCAGAGTACCAAAATTCTGATGTTTCTGCCCCTACAGAAACTTTGGGTTGTTCCAGTAAATGTATTTTCTCCTTGATTTTCTATATGCCAGCTCTTGTCATTCCTGTGACTGGTGCTGCACAGGCTCCAAGGTCGGGTCCTGAGAAGCAGGTTTAGGCATCCAGCTGCCGTGGGAAGGAGGAAGGCCCTGGCTTTGCTGCCGGTGAGCGAAGCGGATGCGGATGCGAGGTCGCTTGTCTGGGTTGTTACCATGGGTGCTGGGGTGATGGGCTGTACTGGCTTTCATGGGGGAATATAGGAAAGTTCTCTCTGGCTTTCAAAATAATAATTCATCTTATCTTCCCCTTAAGTTGTGTTTGGTAGTTCATTGTTTACATGCTTTCATCTGTGAGTTTGTCCTTATACAAGTTGTGCAGCAAAGCTTTCTCTTGCTGGATGCATGTGGTTATTTTAACATCCCCACAGCTCACGGTACTTCCTTCAGTTATCCTGCATTAAAAAGGTTGGTAACCTCCTGGCACTGCATTGCCCTGGTTCGTGCATCGCCTTGTGAACCTCAGCTGACTTCTTCAGTTTTGGGCTGTATAAGACAGGGCAGCTACATCTGTTTTTCTTTCACTAGACAGTGACAGAAGAATGGAGCAGACTCTTTTCTCATCCCTCAGGGTTCCCCTCCTGCAGAATACAGAGAAAATAAAGGGTGGATTAAGACAAGATCCACTGATCCGGGGCTGATCGGGTGAGAAATATGAGGGTTCACTGTATGTGGATCCAGGTCAATGGACTTCTCTGTTGGGAAATATGGTAGAGTCCCATAGGGAGTCAAGGGAAGAAGATGACTTTGACAAGTCAGTGGTGCTGGTAGGCTGCAGATTTCATCGAGTCTGCACAGATTCCAATTGCAACCAAGCAGGCGACTCTCCTGGGCCTCCTGAGGTTGCTTGGGACTGTCCCTGCCAAGACCCATGGCCAGGGCTCTCGGTGCTTCCTGCTGACACAGCCACTGTAGTCACGTTACTAACATGTCTGCAGCTGGTGGGGGCTGTCAGATGGAAACGTGTTGTCTTTTCAGCCAGTAACGTTGTGTGGAGGTGCTGAGATGGGGACCCTACATCCCAGCAGCTTAGAAACAGGGCAGAGCAGAGGAGTGCCCTCTTCTGTGAGCCGAGCCGTGCTCTTGGTTTGCTTGGGCCAGCGCTGGGTGAGAGGGGCCTCATGCAGCACCCCAGCAGGATTTCAAAGAGTTCATCCAAATTTTCAGGTGGGTGAAGCTGATTATTTGTTGTTGACAGAGGGACCGCGCTGGGAGCTTGTCCTAACAAGCCGTAATTGTGTGATTAGGAGAGTTTAATGAAGTCAAGGAATTCTGCCTCACTCAGAGCATTTGCTTTGTTGACAGGTAATGTCATCCTCATTGAATGAAATCTCTCAGTAACACTTATTTTTGTGAGCTATTTGGAAGCACTGATATTCAGAAGCTGAATTATTTGCATCAAAGACAGAAGTCAGAAACCTGTAAAAGTTGGAAAATATCCTTCCCAAAAGTGGAAAGCAAGTAGAGGTGCAGTTAACAGTTAATCAAAGGTTTTATTTCATTTGTTTTGGCATGATGTGTTCCCTGTGTTCATGTAGACTAGTTTAAGTGATAGACTTGCCTGGAGGTTTTGCCTAGGCTTGGAGTTAATATTGAGTGCCAGGTTCCTGGCTTAACGTTGTGCTTTGTGCTGCAGTGGGATTTCATGCAGAGTTATTGATTGACTTACAAGTGCCAGAGAGTTTCCCCTCTGTGAAATGACTGTACAGATTTTTTGGGGGAAATTTTGAAACAAGAAGGATGGCAAACAACTGACGTGGTATATAATCTTCTCGAGGGATGAAGAGGTTTTCCTAGTGCTGTAGAGACCAAACAGGTGAAGAAAGTATTGTCAGCATCTGCTGATGGGGGTTTGGGTGCTTAATGAGCAGGTTTCTGCTCCTAGAGAGAAGGCCCAAGATCCTGGCTTAGCTCTTCCTATTACCTCCTTCATTGGGCTACCTTCCTCTCAGCAGGGGTTCTTCCAATGAAACAGTAACATTGGTATACATTTTTTTCACCTTAGAAATTAGATTTCTGTAAGTAACCATCTTAATGATTATGCTTTTTGATTTGTTTTTTTTAGAAATAAAGCTCACGTGGTGTTTGCTCTCCATTGTTCCAAATATTTTGCTGCTTAGTTTTCCGTGAGCAGCTTTCTGCGTGCACGTGTGGGTCGAGGTGTACCAGATCCATGGGCAGAGATTCCCGGGAATATGTGGCCAAGGCTGAGAAGGAGCAAGTAATGATGGCAGTGCAAGTAGGCAGGATTCTTGCTTGAGATCCCGCGGGACGCTCACCTCAGCTAGTGGAGTTCTTGTAGGTGTTGCTGAGGAGCAGCTGAGCGCTCTGCTTGATTGTTTGGGCTCTCGTTACTTTTCTAAGAAGTCTCCTTTCTTTTTTTTTTTTTCTTTTTTTTTAGTCACCCACCATCACCCTTGCTTTGCTTGTTCCCTTGAGTTTTCCGTGTCTTTCCTTTGATGGTGGCACTTTCAAAAGCCACGAGGGTATGAATGTTCCTTATGTGAAAGGATTGCATTTCTTTTTGTTAAGAAAATACTCGCATTTCTTTTCATTTAAGATTTGAATATACATGTATTCAACCTCATTGTATTCAACATATAGAAATGCTGCCCTTCTCGGAGATGGAGCTTGAAGCAGGACAGTTCCCCAGTGTCTGTTCTGAGCTGAGGTTTCTGCAAAGGTGTATTCCTCATTTTGTTCACATTACTTTTTCTTCAGAGAGACTGCTGGCAGAGCCCCAGAAATCTTCCACTCTGTGGGAAAGGAGCAGTGAAGGGTTTTAGACAAAAGGAAATTGGTAACATGAAATATTTCTCTCCTAAATTTAAAATTTTCTAGAGGGTAAATTGAGTTCACTTGAGGCTCAAGGCTGTTGCAGTAAGTACTCTAGGTTTTGTAAGCGGCTAAAAAAGGAAAAATGTACTAAAATGTGGATGTAAGCAATACAGATGTGGTGAGCATTCTGTCCTCTTTGCTCTTTACAGCTGTGTCATCCCCTGGCTCCCCTATTCACAAATAATTTTCTTCAGATTCCAGATAGTGTAAAATAACTTTGCAAAAACTGAGCATTTTCATTTCAAGAAGAAGTGATTTTTGCGCTAGAATGAAACTTAACTTACAATATAAATACCCAGTGAATCAGACATTGTAGCAGAGGTGACTCGATGTCCCTGCCCACTTTCTTCAGTTTGGAATCGATTACTGGTTTATAAAAGTTCCTATTTAAAAGGAAGGGGAGGGACAGGACCGGGGGAAAATTCCCACAGCTCCAAATATTTCTAAAGCCGCATAACAAAGCGGCTTTAACTCCCCGTATAAAGCTTGCTCTAAGCAACTTGGTGGGTCTGGCATAAGTATCAACTTTGAACAAGATTTTCATTTCTAATCTCTTTTCCTGTCTCAATACCGAATTATGTTCAGGGCTTTGAGATGGTGCTTGCACCAGTGTGACATAGGGAAGCTGCCAAAGCAGTGGACGTGAAATAGTCACCTCTTTTCTTGGAGTGATATTACATTTTACAGAGAGAGTGTGCGCTTCAAGCTGAGAAAAAGTCATCAACTTGTGCTCTGGCTTCCTTTTTTTGGCTTACTCTTGTATCATGGAAGTTCTCTAGTAAGTTTGGAAAAGCATGGGGATGAATACAGAGACTGCAAACAGAAATTATAGTTTTGGCACCATCATGTACATGCTTTTATTATAGAAATTCCATCTCTCTTTTCTCTTATCAATCTCTTCATGGATTGGGTTTTATAAAATGAAGAAACCAGCACCTCTGACAGTCAGCAGTACTGCTTATGAGTGAAAATATTTACCCATTGACACCACATCCTTAAAAGTTAAAAACATTGATGGTGTCCCCTCACCTCTACGAGGCAGCAGCTCTCTCTTGGGCTTACCCCTTTATTCACACCCAGCTTCGTGCGTATCCTTATGTTTAGACTGAGGATGTCTACAGTTCGTCCATCTTGGTGTAGAAATCCCTGTCCGTGTCACACAGGGAGGTGACTCCCCTTCCCCGTGGTCACTGGACTCACGGCACGTCGAGGCAGGGAGGCGCTGAGGCCAGAGCCCTGCCGTGCTGTGCGCTGGATACTCAAGTTCTGGAGCTTCCTGCAAACCCTCCACATCTGGGATGCAGCCCTCTACCACCAGGCACCTTCCTTTATTTTTCTGATGAACTGACAAGGAGGTAATTAAAGCACAAGACCCATGATCTTGAGCAGATTTTCATGACGACCACCCCAGGTGTCAGTGTGTCCGTAACCCGCTGGTGAGATCCGTGAGCTCCTGGTCCGCACAGGACGAGCCCTTCCGCTGGCTCCTCCCGGGCACTGGGGGAGTTACGGTGGTCATCGCCCCTGGAACATGACGTCTCACAAAACCAGTGTCAAGTTTTGACCAAAAAGGGTCATTGGGACCTTATCTGGCTCACTGTTTTAATAGAAACCATTAGCGATATCCTTGGAGTCTGCACACATAAATAATTTTTGAAAAGCCTAAGTCTGGGTTCAAAAGATGGATTAAAAAAAATTATAGAGGAAGTTTAAAAAAAAATCTACTTGACTTAGTAAGTAACTTGAATGGCATTAAGTTTTTCTTTTAAAGAAGAAATGAGTGCCTGAATAAACAAAATATGTTTTTTGCTTTAGCTGTTACTGCATGCAGGCTTTTACAAAACATCGACTGATTGAACGTGACCGGTTAAAATACCAACTGTGCCAGAATTGCGAGCTGAGAAGAAATAGGGGCTTTTTCCCCCTCAGGATTGACCGTCCATCTCTTCTGGATCCCTCTGAAGTTGTGTGCAAGGACCTCAGCTCCCAAGGGCTGTACAAAAACCAAAGGATTGGGCAGGAATGGTAAAACCTGTCTGATTTCTGTGTGTCCTTTTTCAAAGCGATAGATGCTGATAGCTGGGGAAGGCTGGTTGCTCTGCTTGCTGGGATGAAAAGGGGAAAGAGGCTTCCGTTCACTTTGGGGTTGCCTGAGATTTACGGTTCCCGTGCTGCTCCGGCGACTCTTGTCTGGTTTTTAACCTGGAATTCTACAGTTTGGCAGGCTCTTTCTCCATTGAGGGCTGTTTGGTGCCTGGTGAAACGTAATTTTGGGGCAGCAATTTAAAAAAAAAAAAAAAAAGGATAAAGAATTTTTTCTTTCCCTATACAAATTATTAAAAAATAAACTCACTGTAAAAGAAATGTTAATTGAAAAAAGGGGACATTTGAAATCCACCTCCACCTCAGAAACTCTAAAATGCAGAAAGTGTCATCTGGAGTATTAATCTCCATGTGGAATTTTTCTCCCGTGGAAAGGCTGTTTGGCTCAATTACATAGGAGTGTGCTTTGAGTTTAAGGCTCTTGTTCTGGGAGATCGTCGTGTCGCAGGGCTCTGTGCTGAGGAGCACAAACTGCCTTGTGCACAGCTGCTCTGTATGAAATAACTGACAGCTCTATAGGCCAATTGTTACGTTACTGTTTCCTGGAGGAGACAGATTGAGTTCACCGACTTAATCCTCAAACATGTGGTCTATATTCAAATATGAAATGAGGCGGAACTGTGAACAAGCTTTATGTTTGGTTGGATTTATTTTGCTTTATGCTGAATATATATTCCATGGAAGAGCATCCCCTGGGTTCTCTTAGCATGTTGCTACTGTGACCCTCTCTGTCAGACCAGTATCATCAATCCCTCTTAATAGGAATATGTTATGTACTGGACTGAGCCTTAAGGTCTGAGATGATTCCACTTAGAAGCAATGATTATGAAGGAAAAAAAACCCAAACAAACACTTTTTGATTGTTTTCATTATTCGTATATTGTATTCTGCTTTTTGTGAACCTAATCCCTATTTTGGAAATTAAAATCTTTCATGTGACACACTCTTCTGGAAGACTTTCTCCAGGCCGTCACTTTTCTCTGTCTGTAACTTAATGATCATGGAATCACAGAGCTGCAAAGCAGTTGGGGTTGGAAGGAACCTCTGGAGATATCTGGTCCAAGGTCCCTGCTCCAGCAGGGTCAGATAAAGCAGGTTACCTGGGATCACATCGGTTGAGTTTTGACTATCTCCGAGGATGAAGATTCCACAAGCTCTGGGCAACCTGTCCCGATGCTGAACCGCCCTCACAGTAGGTGAGGTCAGGGGTTTCTTGTGCTCAAGCAGAATTTTCTGTGGAGTTTTCAGGTGGTGCCTGGCCCCACTTTCTTTACCCTCTCCCCTCAGATTGCTTAAAATCCCCCCAGTCCTGCAGCTTCCCAGGCTGCACATTCCCACATCTCTCAGCCTCCCCTCACACGAGAGAGGCTCCAGTTCCTTCACTCATCTTTACGGCTCTTTGCTGGACGTGCTCCAGTAAATCCATATCTGTCTTACACTGGGAAGCCTAGAATTGGACTTCATCCTAATATTTTGGGTGCTTTGGTCAGTCCTTCTGCGTATGTAGCTGCTCAGCCTTTTAATCCTGATCAAATAAATCTGACCAGAGTGATCTGCTTAGACCTCCCCTAGAGGTAGCTAGACCTCAGAGCTCATATAGGTATGCTGGAAAAGAAATATATATGGGTTTGGGAAAGGTTATTCAGCTTCCGAGCCATTGCTGCAGACATGCAAGTGCACATTAATGCACGTAGTAAATACAATAATTTGAATTAGCCCCCCATCGTGGCCCTTCCAGTGCTGACTGACTTATTCAGAACTGTTAGTGTGAAAAATGGGTTTCTAGTTTATAATGTTTTTCTACTCTGCTCACTAGCGTGTTAAAATTTGTGCATAGTTAAAACTTTTCAGAAGACAAAAGTGAGCATTAATGGCAAGGAATTAATTTCTTGAGAAATAATTGAAATGATTCTGTCCCCGCTCCATGTAGCATATAAAATCTCTAAAAGGGGTTTTATGAACTCTTTCCATAGACTTTACAGATCAGCAAAGGGTGAGAAAAACTTATGAAAATGAGTTTGCACTTATCTATTTGGTGTCGGATGATTTAGGAGAGATTTAGGAAGCTCATCAATAAAACTGTGCAGATTATAATCAAATCCACATGTTTGGGTCTGTAAAAGCAGACATTTATAAACCAAATTGGCATATCGTGTTACTTTTGTTTTTCCTGCAGATGCCTTCATGTGAATTTAAATCGAGGGCAGAGTTATGGGATGTACTGGGACGTGTGGAAAGGTTCGAGCCTTGTACCCAACGTCACCTCTTCCGAGCCCAGGGCACTGACAGCACACGGGCCTTGGGAGCTGTTCCTGTTTGGGCAGAAACCAGTGAAAGAATTTGGTATTTCTTGTAGCTGAGGATCTTTCCACAAGTACTTGTTACCTGTAGCTTCGGGTTCTGCTAACGGGACTTCTACAGGGTGGTTTTATTTCCGCCACTCCATTTCTTTCCCTCGCTCCTATTGCCTCTGTTAGCTATTCCGTACTGAAGCTGTAAGATCTTCATCAGACTCATCAGCTCTTACGGTTCTTGCCCTGTGGGAGATGTCACTGGTCTGCGCCCAAACAGTCCCTGGGCACTTTTAATCTGGAACATCTGTGTAGGTGGATGAGAGAGTATCTGGGCCAGCGCTGGTTTTAATCTTCCTATATCCTCAAATCTTTCTTCCTTTCCTGTTTCTTCATTTCTTCTTTAATTCAGCTTCTTTTTCTTCTCCCCAAAAAA
>JAVCKT010022051.1:27242-38627 GCA_032273925.1 Rhynchotus rufescens
TGTGCCACATGCTGTAGGTGTGCCTGCTTGAGCAGGAAGGTTGGACTAGATGATCTCTAGAGGTCCCTTCCAACCTGCCGAGCCCCGCAGGCACCTGCTCTGTCCTGCCCGCAACACACTTGGTGTTGGAAATACCTTGTTGCAAAGCCAGAGAGCCCAACAGGAGCGACAGATTACTCCACTTTTGTAGTGCCTCTTTGTTTTCACCCTAACTTTTAATGATATAGATGAATAATATAAATTCATGGCTGAAATATAATGAGTTGCAAGTAAGGATGTGATATAATATCTCCAAATCCAAACAGGGCTCCTGCAGTAAGCTGATACACGCTATAAAACTGGTGTCAGCCTAAGGCAGCATGTGGCTGACTTAAGGTTTAAACAGACTTAAGGTTTAAACTCTGCTTTTCACTCTGGGTCTCTCCATTGACGTTGGGAATAAGCAAAGAATAGAAATGGCTGCACGATAAATGGAAAGAATTTGGGTTTACGTGGGTTTCTTTTGTTCTCCTGTTGGTTGTGGTTGCTGTCTTCTCCTCCAGGCTCCCCCAGATTCCTTCTGTGACCATCAAAGCAGGTTCATATAAAGCATAAATTCTACATAGTTGTGTAAAAGTTTTCCTCTGCCTCAGAGCTCTTGAAGTAGAAATCAGTCAAGTAACTACCAAGAGAAAGATTAATTACAGATAAGCTGCCCTTGCCAAGCAGACAGATCAGAATCCGTTTTATATCAGAATTTGGGAGCTTTGACAAATTCAGGGTCCTAAATCAATCTATTCCATGAAGGGAAGTGTGGAGCTGCAAAGTCCAGAGCTCGATTTGCTTCTGATTTCCTCTAAAATATGTATGTTCAATTGCTTGGAACTTTTTGCCAAGTTCAAAGCTTTTTTGGCTTTTCCCAGCGCTCCCCTCCGGCTGCTTCAGTGCTGGCTGTGTCTGAGCTGAGCGGCGGGTGGGTCTGAAAACCAGACCCTGAGCTGACCTGTTCTAGATGTGACTAGAAGAAACCACACAATGGCTTTGTGTCTGCTGCTTCAATTAGAGAATCTCCTTTTCTTAATTATGGAAAACACTCAGAAGTTGTAATGGGGAAAATATTCAAGTGTTGTTGGTTGGTTGGTTGGTTGGGTTTTAGTTTAGCTTGTACTTTCATTATCTTTTTGTGTCAAAATAGACCTACAGAAGAAGCTGAGGTTTATGCCCCAGTTCACATTCACGTATATGATATTGCCCGCAGAAGGAAATGTATTTCCCTGGCTTGCTCTTCCTTTACCTTTGCCTCTCAAGCATATATACTTTTAAATTAGTTTTTACCTTTCAGCTTTTTATTGATGCTTTTAAGTATTTCAGTTGGCACTCCTGAGTTCTCATATCAAAGATTTTTAGCCTGATGAATTCATGTGACTTTTTAAACACTAGGTTTGAAAAAGAATCTATATTTAAACATTTGAAAATGGACTGTTGTAGCCACACTTCAATTTTTCAAGAATTTGGTGCACTGTAAAATGTATATAGGTGGTGCTTTTCACCTTCAGGAAGGGCAGGATCCGTAAAGGTGGGTTTTTGCTTTGGAATGCATGACAGGCAGTTGAATACTGTATGCCATAGGAGTGGTTTCTGGCACTACATCTCTGTCCAGATGATTGCAGGACTGGAAATGTTTCCATATGCTCCTGAGATTTCTAATGTTTCCTCGAGCTTACCACGAGGAAGAATGCTGCATAGAAGTAAGCGGCAAGGAAGAAAAGAAGTTTTATTCATAGAGCTTGAATTATTCTGAGGCTTTTTATTGAGGTTCATATATCTTATTTTGTAGAACTGATGTGTGCTTCTGTATGGCAACCAAAGAGCACAAATTCTATTAAGGCAAAAGACGTCACTGTTCTCGAATCACTGCTTCCCTTCAGGAAAGCCTTGGGTTACTTGGGCATTTTAGGCCTTATAAACTGTTAAGCAGTTGGATTTATGTGTTTTAGACCAAACCTGTGTCAAGCCTTATAACCTTGTCAGAATGCAATGATGTTTATTTCTTCACCTCTGTCCTTGTGCTCAATTCTACTTCCTTTCCAACAGCCCCGCCTGCTTTTTTATTAGCTTTATCTTTTCGATAGATATATAACGACCCGGGGGTAAGTTCATAGCATGGCCTGACGTCCAAAGAATTTGAATAAAATGATGTTAAACCTTTGTTGGCAGCGCAGTGAAACGCTAACCTAGTGCAGCCTGACATCCTAGGAGTGGTAGTCGCTTCGTGCCTTGAAATATCTGCTTCTCTTGCAGGGCGTTCCGGAGGATTTGCTGTTCTTTTACAAGCATATCGAGAAGGGCGGTGACGTCTTCCGCGTGGACCAGTGCCTCCTGCTCTACCGTTACCACCCCCAGGCCGCAACTCATTCCGTGCTAGAGTAAGCTGCGTGTTTTTACACTGTATAAGCACAAAGATTAGTTTCACCTGGAAGGCCTGGCAGTTGCAAAGTTGAGATGCTTCATCTCTTTTCCACGTATCTCAGGCAATAGAATACCTAGTTATGTTTTTCGTTGTTGTTTTTGTTTTTCCAAAGGAAAAACAAACCAGTAAGTGTATCGGCTGCTGGTAGCAGCCTGTTTTGGAGATGCGTTCTCTTTTCCCCTGTAACACGTGGATTTGTCTTGCCTCTCTGCTCAGAGCCTTGCGGGAGGCCAAAGAACAGAACTGATGTAGTCGAAGGTATTTCCCTCCTGATCAAGCCAAAGTAACACATCATAGCATGGCCAGCACCGCTTGCTCTCCTTGTCGAGTCCCGTGGTAACAGAGGTGCACGTGCACCCACACAGCGGGGCTGAGAAAAGGCACCGAGAAGCTGTTGGTCTTTATAACTCGAAACGCTGTAGCTGAGCACACAAGATCTCCTAGTCTGGTTATCCCTCAGGTTAGTTAAAGCTCCCTCAGCTTTAGCCTACAGCAGATGGAAACGCTTGGTACAGCTCCTTATCCTGAAGGCAGCTGCTGAAGCCTGTGTGAAACGTACCCCAGTGGTGAAGCTGTGTGGAGATACCTGTATTAGTAGGCTTTTAATATACGAGGTTTTGCTCAACATGCTTTCATGCTGTGTGGAACATAAGAAAATTATTTCTTAATGTTTAATTTCAAAAAGAACTGTCTGAGTTTAAAGGAAAACAGACCCTTTTGTAATAGCAACAAAAGCCTACTTTAGGAAAATTAATAAAAACTAAACCGCGCATCTGATAATTTGCCACAGTCATAATCCTTTCAAAACAGGCAAAGAAAATACAAATCATCCAAATCAGATAGTGAGGTCTGAAAAATACCTGTGGATGTTTAGGAGTAATTATGTGAGGCGCTTCTGTGCAAATCATTGCCTGCTGCCTTTGCAGCGCTCCTTTGCCCTAAAATAAAGTGTTGTTAAATCACTAATAGGTGATTCCTGCACTCATCTTTGCCATCTAAGATGCTTTTCCTGACCACAAGTCCTGCAAGCTGAGCCCGTGTCATACTGAAAAATGATTCGTTCTCTTCACGGATGTTTGAAAAATTAATGAAAACGTATGTAAGTCATAGTGTCCATTTAGAGTTCTTGCACCAGAACAACAGTGGTAATTAGTAAATCATTTTCTTATTAATTAACAAGATAAACACAATCAGTCCTGCTCGTAAACTAATAAAATCTAGTAAATTACTAAACTAATTGTAAAGTAGTAAAGCTAATAATATTCTTATTTACCCAGTTCTAAGTTACTGTAATATTGTGTTATTCAAATACTATAATACAATAGCTAAGCTAATAAGCTAAACATAGTCATGGTTAATGTCACTATAGATCTTTTATATATGTATTTTATATATATATTTATATATATAAAGATCTATATGTAGATATACATATCTACAGGTACATCTATATATGTATATGTAGAGTGGGTCTGTGTGTAGATGTGGGGGTGTATATGTATGTATACATACATAAAGTCATTCCACTCTGAAACATGGATCTGAAGCCAGGAGAAGACGCTCTTTGGATTTTGTAAACAAATACGACGTGCATTATCTTTCTTTTATTGGTGTTTAAATAGTCCTTTTTCCTGTTTTTGTGCGTGATGCTTTTGGCACTTGGTTGCATGCTCCTCAGCCAGGCATCCCGGGCTGCTGGAGCGCCTGGAACGTCGCGTTTGTGGGAAAGCTTTCCATTCTTGGAAAGGAGCGTGTTGTGAACGCACTGCAGACTGCTGCTGATCCACCCGTGGAGGGTTGCGGGGCACAGGGCCCCTGAGTGGGAGCACCCGCAGGCAGGTGGAAGGGCTGGGAGCGGATGCGGAGGCTGCTGGGCTGCGGGGAGGCCCTCGCCACGGCCGCCGTGCCACGTGGGTCCCTCCCGGGCGTTTTGCCTTCTGACATATTGAGCTGTGTTGTCTTTGAATTCACGTTGTTCTCCAGTTCTTTGAGTTAGTCTAGACCTGGCCCTGAGAACAATAAACCACCAACCAGGTAAGTGTCTTGGCTAAAAGCAAGGGGATGCTTACAAAAAATCTGTTTCTTTTCACTCTTTTTTTTTTTTTTTTTTTTTAATAGTTTCTGCCTAATTTCAGTCTCAAAAAGTGAAATAAGTTTTCCATAAACTGGATAATAGGACTTGACAATCGAGTCTTGCTTTTGCATTTTCAAACTTGCTGAAATACATTTAAAAAATACATTTGGCAAGCAGCCCTGAGTTCTTTACAGTTGCTGATATATAACTGTGAACGTTAATGATTTTTTTTTAAATCACTTGCTCTGATTACCATCCTTCTGGAACAAATACCTAGAGGTGAAAGTATCTGCGAAACAGGAAACAAGAACTTCATTGCCTCCTCCCTTGCCCTGGAGGCACGGGGCTGCATTATTAAATGGTGGGAGCATGGGATGGAGTCCGAGTGAAGCACAGCCTATATTTAGATTTATTAGGCGCATACAGATATATAAATGTTCTCAGTGTCATTTTATATAAATGTTCTCAGAGTAATTTTATATGATGTCTGTGATGGATTCGTGCTAAATGTGGGTGTGCGATGGTGCTTTTTGAGAACCTCCTCTGCAGTTTACAGCCCCCGATCCCCCACACAGTATCTCTTGCATCTAAATCATTTTCTCTTGCGTTACAGCTTGTGTCCTGGGGCTGTGTGTACTTTGTGTTACACTGATCTGATACAATATCAGAGCTGACTTTATAGTGAGAAATATTGTTGTAAGAAAGTTCAGCGTATAATAAAAACATTGTAAAAATCGTAGATTTTTATCTCGCCAAAGGAGGGAAGAAAAGGAGCTGTGTATAAAACAATGTACTGCATTGTGAGATGAAAGTCGGAGTGGTTTGAGATGGGCAATAAAAAGCTAGATTTGTCTTTGGGTACTGCTGCTCGCGCAGGCAGCTGCGCAGGACACCAAGCTTTGTAACAATTTGCAAAACTTTGGAGACATTTAATGTATGTAGAATATAGGATGAAAAAATACACATTTCCTCTGAGATTCAGACAGTTCTGTCTTCTGCAGCACATGAGAGGCGGCAGTAATCTCATAGGCTGTGTGCTCAGAACAAATACAGTACTGTAAGCGCCTCATCTGCAGAAATAACCAAAATTGCATCATCTATTGCAATCATCTGCTTCCAGGCCCTAGGAGCTTCCAGCGTCTTCTCAGCAAAGAAGAGGCGTCTTGTGCACCGGGAGCCAGCGGTCTCGGAGGAACCCAGGACCCCGCGCTCCGGTTGCCGGTGAGCCCGGCAACACCAGCTCCCGTCCTCCAAAAACTGACATCCAAGAATAAACAGGGAGAGAAACACGCGACACGTCTCCCTTTGGCTGTGCAGCGGGGAGGTCGAACGCATTCTTCATCTTCCCTGCCTGCATTTGCCCCTTCAATTAAACACAGAAACTAATGACCTCATTAGGTTCTTGAAAAGCAAATGGCAGCAGCATTGATAGTCTCTGTCTCTCTTAATAAGCCTTTCATGAGAAATAGGCCACGGCGCTGCGAACTGTGCCTCAGCTAATGACCCACGGCCCCAACGTGAACTCGGACATTAATAGAACCTATTAACAGTGTAAATGTAATAACTCAGCGGGACGATATAGTCCAGCAATTAATAAGTTCACGCGAAGTTCAACAGAACAGCAACTCTGAAAAAAGAAAAGAAATCAGTTTATTCACCACCGTGGTCAAGGTTCACATGAGATTCGTGTCTCAATTTGCTGTGGATCCTAAGCACCCTGGGTCCTGCCTGCAAAAGAACTAGAAAAAAATCCTGTGATTGTTTTTAATATCTCCCTTTGCCGTTAAAAGTCCCTTTTGGGTATTCACCTCTAATATAAGTGTGGATTGTCCTGTTGTGATTTAATAGGAGGAGCTGGAAGAGCTCAGCTTGCATTGCCACCTGTGGCATGCGGCAGCAGCGCGCGCGGAAGAGGGCGGATGGATGGATGGATGGATGGATGGATGGATGGATGGATGGATAACGTTAGCGTGGGCAGGGATCGGTGGCAACAGTTGCAGTCCTGCTTCAGACTTTAGGTTTGTGGTTCTGCGTTTTCCAGGTCTTTGCTGGGCATTTATCACTGGGCTGGGGATTCGCACCAGCGGCTTCGCGGCAGGGAAGGACAGGAAAGGGGGAGCCCTGCAGTACAGAGCTTAACCGAGCTCGGGCATTAAATCATCCAGCTTTTCTTGTCACGTTATCTGTACTCCTACTTTCCAAGCAGGAGCAGGGCAGCTGTTTCTGGGCTCCGGCTTTGCGTTGGAACAGAGCGCCGTTGTTGCGGTTTTTGGAAGGCCAGGGTGGCCCAGGCTGGGGAGCAGCCTCCAGAGCTGTCCCTCCTGCGGCATGAATGCCCTCGTTCACTCCCCGTCTTCCTTCCAGACGCCGCATAACTGAGGAGCCCAGAGGGGCCACGGCAAAAGAGGGCCCGGGACATCTCTGAAAGATGGAGGAGTGATCTTTCCGAAAGGAAAAAGTGTTCATTCCTCACACGCCCTTTGGAAAGTGAGAAGGCGACAAGAAAACGAAAGGGGAAACCGGTGTCCGTCAAGAGCTTGGCTCAAGGAGGAGAACTGGGAGGCAGGAATCAAGGTCCGCAGCTCGGGCTGGCATCCCCGCTTCTGGCTCACTCACTGAGTCAGGAAAGGACACCAAAGGCTGCCGGGCAAGTCCAGCTTCGCTCCTGTCAGACACGGCCGGGGAAAAGCAGCCCAGCTTTGGGGTAGCGCAGGGTGCTGATACCTTGCTCGTGGCTGTGAATATGTAATAGCGTGAAATCTGAACAAAACTGTGGGAAGCTTTGATGAGAAACGGCTTGTTCCACCCCGAGATTGTTTCGGGCACCTTCTTTAATCATCCTGTGCACGTTGCTGCAGTTCCCACCTGTTGCACCTGCACTGGCTCCTAAAGGATGGGAAAATGGCCTTCCCTCGTGCCTCCAGGCAGGAATCCCAGGTAGCTCCTCTGGAAAGGTCCCAAAAGGCGGCACCTGAGGTGAAGCGGAAGCCTGCAGGGGGGAACTGCAATCCTGCCGCTCCGTACGTGGCGCTCGGCCTCGGCACGTGAGCCAGGCTCTGCAGGGCTAGTCTGCGCCGGGACGGAGCCTGCTGGGCTCACGCCGGCTTAGCTCAGCCCCGTCTACCCCATGGTCCCAGCCTGAAGCTGCCAGGGGAGTCTCAGGCTGCCCCTCCAAACCTCAGTGTGTCTGATACAGCTTAAAAATCCATCCAAACAGGCACACGGGGCGTTGGGGAAACACTTCTGAAGTTCTTTCCTGGAAGCGTTTTCTGTTTAGGATGATAGCAGACACATTTGAATCTTATGAATTTTGTATTTGAATCAAAACTGCTGTTTATGTTGGCTTCACTTAAAAAAGGTATTTATTGATACTTAAATGAAGTCAGTCTAGCAATATTCTTGTATTCAGTCAGGGATCCAATCACTCTTGGGTTTAATGAGTTTCATGTTTTTTAATTTTGGAAAATAATTGATGGACAGATGTTGCATCAGAGCACAACTTACTTTTAGTCTATGAAGACTCTGAAGCCTAAAAAGTAGTTCTCAACTTTGAGATGTACGTGATTGGCTTATGTCTGAGCGGTGGGTTATTAAAAACGTCATCACGGCATCATAACAGCTGCAGATTTTCTGGGCAGTCACCACAGCCTTGTAACTTCGATGCAGTTTAAAAAATACATGTTGATCTATAACCGTTCTTCCTTATTAACTTGACATAACATTTAGAAAAATGAGTCCTGCTGGGCTCTTTCTGATCATTGCTCTACTGCTAATGGCCCTGTGAACCTGGCTCAGCCCTCCTGTATTAGCAGTATTTGCAGGTCTCCCCATCACTAGAAGTCAGTGAATAATTCTCTTTATGGCTTGTGAAGCTGCCTAATTCTTCCTTAGGCTTTCCTGCCTTTGCAGATCTGCGAGGAAAACCTTGTTGGTGTCCCTCAAGTTAACAGACTCTGAAGTCTTGAGAAGTGCCTGTGCAGTATAATGCAGCACTGCTCTGAAGTCCCATTTCAGAGTACAACCAGCTTTAAAAGCTTTCCATTGATGTGTAAAGTACTGGTCTTCCTTTATAGAAGTTAGCAGAAGCTCTTGAATTTGTAGGAATGTGGTCCTGGAAAAATATTTGGCTTTCATACTTCTTTCCTTTCCTTCTGGGGATAGGGTAAGCTGCAACGAACCAGCAGGTGAGTGTCAAAGGATGCCAGCGCAGCCCAAGCTTTGCAGCAGAGATGCAGCTTGTGGTTTCATTAGACAAGATTTGCAGTCAAATCCAAGATATTTTTTTCCCCATTAGTAGAAGTGCTGATGTTCAGCCCTATCGTCTTCAAAACACTGCTTAAACTTTATATGGTGTAGCTCTGCTTGGGTGCATTTGTTCACATGTGAAGCTCTCTCCAAGTTATCACACCCCGCGTGGTGATGAAGTGCTAAGCAGCCATATAAGGACTGGGCTGTGCTAAAATCTCATGCTAAAGTGAGGTTCGGGTCTCTGGAGCTAGCTAATAATCACAGCAGGAATTCATATTTCTCAATGCAGTGATGGCTTCATATTTCTCAACCCATAACTCAACCCACAATGCAAATAGCACGAAGTTCTTTGCACTAAGTTTTATAAAAATTTAACAGAACCATTCCTAGTCCTGACTGTCTTCCCGCTCGTTCTTCCTGGACAGTTGAGCCGTGTAATGTCAAGGACTCTTGGAAGAAAATTGATTTTTTCTACAAAATGACAGGCCACACTTGGACAGGAGAAGGTTGGCAGTTGGTCAGATGAGCAACTGAGGTTGGAACCACTGTGATTGTCCCAAGGCAACTTTGCTGATTGGTGGACTATGATTGGAAGCAGAGAGATTAATAGATTCTGAGTATTTTGGTCTGTTAGCATTTGTACCTAAATAGAGTCAGGCTTAAACCTGAAATATACTGGTAAGAAAAAGAGCTGCTTCCCAAGATGTAGAAAACTAGAGGTAAATTTAGTGATTTGTTTCACTACTCTGTTGTGTCTAGCAGTGCTATTTCTTATAAAGATTGTCTCCAAAGTAAAAGGCAGGGTCATTTATTTCTATCAGTGTTGAGTAACACTTTGGAGACTTCAGAATTAAATCCCTGTCTTTAATTTTGTTTCTCGTGTGCAGGTATGCACAGCTCAGTCGTGTGTAAGCTCTGACTGTTTCTGTCAGTGCTTATGGGTTGTCCATTGAATCTGAGCTTTGAGAAGGGACTTGGTGAAGATGGAATGAACTGACCTTCATTCTAGCTTTGGCATTTCTGCATGGATAGCATATAAAATTGACGTTTCAAATTTTCATCAAAGAAGGAGGATGAATGGATGGAAGAGCACATCCGGGGTTTGGGAGCTGCCTTGCCAGCATCTATTGCAAATTACAGAGCGAGTCGCATGTTGGTTACAGATAGGTGGGACAGTGTTTGGTGGACAGCTGGACCTGCTACTGTTGAACTTGATTTCCACAACTGCAGTTGTTGATGTTGATGTGATTTTCTATAATGCTTCCTGGAAACAATAGTTCAACTACAACTTGGAATCTATCCTAATGATTTCTGTTTGAAAACCTCCACCAAAACCTCCACCATTTTTCTGCTTGTCCAGGGAAACCATCTGGAATCACCGAGTCAGGTTTCTTGAAGACCGAGTCCTCTCCTGCTGGGCATCATTCACCATCTGGAATGCTGGCAAACAGGGCAAGAAGCTCTACAGAAGCTTGTCACCCACGAACCAGAAAAAGGTGAGCTATACAGATTGGGTAAAAGTGCTGTAAAAGCATTTTCTTCTTGCTCCCATGCCTCTTTGTGTCTTGATATGTGATATAGTCAGGTACTTGTACACTGTCTTAAGTCCAAAGAAGAACTAGATGAAACTAAATTGGAAATATTTGCCCAAGCCCTAGGTGGGTCTGAGAGGGCTCCTTATGAAATGCTGAGCAGCCTGGTGTGCATCGTAACTCCCTGTGGAAAAGCTGGAACTGTTAAAGAAAAAGGAGTGCAAAGAGGGCAGAGGCGAGGAGAAATGATTGCACATGGATATCTAATTCCACTTGCAATTAATTTATTTGCAAATGTGGAAGTTGTGTTTGGCAATGACCGCTTTTTCTCAGGAGAATTTAGTTGGAGAGTTTAAATGCCTTACTTTTATAACAGAGTCTTTCGTCTAATAACGTTTTTTGTTAGATAAAGGCTTTAGGGCTCATTTTGAATGGCTGTTTCTTATAAACAGTCACATAACATGCATTTTATTACCAAATGTGTTTTCTTTCCTTAAAAATATGGGTGTGGGAAGGCAGAATGACAAATCTCTACATAAACCTGATTAATGGGGCAGCCCCCAGACCACACGTGGGTACAAAGAGAAGAAAAGAAACGTGTGACTCCGCGGTGGAAATTACTGAACAGAAAGAGGCAGCTCGCCCCCGGGAAGGGAGCAACACCCGAATCCCGCTCCGTGCTGCAGCGCCCGCCTTCCCGCGCGCCGCGCAGCGAGGGGCACCCGCCTGCAGGCAGGACACGAGACGTGACGTGTGGGCCTCGAGAGCACCGAGTCGTCTCGGCCGAGTGGCAGCGTGCATGCTTGGCTTTAGGGGTTCGCTGAGAACTTTTTAGTTAGTATTTTGCAGAACAATTTGGGAAGCGCTCTAGGTTGCAAGCATCCAGGACCCTGTCCGGTCTGTACGGTTATAAGGATTAGGAGGTAAGTTGCTGGTGGAAGAGGTGGAGACTCTGCTGATGCTCTGCAGGGCTTTCTGACAGGTAGAGCAGCAAACAGGCTATGCTGTCTCACAGAATCACAGAATCACAGAATATTCAAGGTTGGAAGGGACCTCTAGAGATCATCTAGTCCAACCTTCCT
>JAVCKT010022053.1:0-14674 GCA_032273925.1 Rhynchotus rufescens
CAGGGACAAAGTATGTTCTCGCCCTCCTCTGTTTAGTAATTTATACAAAGCTAGTGATACCATATTGTCAAAATCCTGCACTTCACTGTACAGTCTTGCTTGAGAACTTCACCCTGCAAACCTTAAAAGGTTAACTGCTGTCTCCTGAAACTCTGGTACGCCTACTAAAGTCCCTTGTAGTTACACTTCCAATCAACTATAGAATGAAAATCAGCATGAATAGTATAGAGTATAAATCTTGATGTAGTGATAACCCCTACTGAGAAAAAAAAGTGCTCTGGAGCATTTTTACATTTACTTCTACAGTAAATGTAAAAAACATTATGCAGGTTTATCTACTTTGTGTACAACTTTAGATGCTGTTGACATGACTGGTGCGGAGAGCAACCAAAAAAGGGTTTTTTTTTTTTTTTTTTCCCTTCTCTCTTCTGTAAAGGTTTTGATGTTTCAGTTACACTGAGCAACTGCTATAATGCCCTTGGGGTGAGACAGACTAATTCAGATCAGGATTGAAAACAAATCCTGTCCTTTAGTCTTTCCTAGCGACCCCAGTGTGACCAGTTGCAAACCACATCACCTACCTGCTCCTCTAATTTCTCTCCCTCCTTTTTATCTCTCTTCACTCATCTTTTGTCCGAGTCATAAATTCTGCAGGAACATACTGAAATGTTTCTACAGCACAAAAAAACTGACGCCTCCCCTAAAACACAAAAAAATAGTCCTTTGAAAACTGACAATTCACCACAATCAAAACATTTTGCTGAGATGCTTTGATTCCAACAGATTTCCTGCTGGAAGTCACACGCACAGCGGATTGCTGGCAGACAACTCGCCCAGCTCCCTAACAACGTTCCCAATCTTTCCTTGGCTGCGTAGGCTTCCAGAGCCGCAGCATTTCACGAGGGATTTGGGGCCAAGTTCTCGACGCTTCCCGGAAGCGCCTCTGCCGCAGGCCGCGCAGCGGACGGCTCTCAGGAGAAAATTCTGCCCTCTTTTGCAGAGGCTTTCAAAGCTTCCAGCTTGCAATTTCCAAACAGAATTAGTCAGATTTTGAAAAAAGTTATTTTGCTCCATGGAAGATTTTACTTTCTCCATTTCATTTTACTACTGTTAGCAACAGACTTCGGAAATCTTGTTGTGCCTGAATTAAGTCATTGGCCTTCTGACAAATTTAAACGGAATAGTCTGGAGTCTGATACTAATAAAACTTATTGGGTGGCCGACGGAATAAACTTAGCTCAAGTTGAACAAGTTTCCAAAGGCTTGTCTGAGAAACAGAAACGTTTCCCGAGTTGCTCTTCCTACAGCCTGCCCTGCAGCATGGGCCTGTATGTGCATGCCCCAAAGCCACTTTTTAGTCACACAGAAAGCACACAGTGCTCTTGTGAATAAGGAAACCTAGCAGATAATCCTAGTGCAGCTGGTTGACATAAAGGTGGAGCAAAACTTAAACTTACACTTAGTTGTTTTCATGAGAACTCCCATGCACAAAGGTCAAAACCATTGTTTTTTTGAGCATGTAGATGACTAAAGAGTAATTTCATGCAGATCTCTGAACATTCAAAAATCTCGGTTAGAAGAAGTGAAGACAGCTAAAAAGAAGCTACATATCACACGAGCAGATAGCCTGGTTGGAAAAAGATAATGGCATAAATAATGACTCACACCAAGCAGAAGACATACATGATGATCCTTCCCTAACATGGAGGGCACCACTGAGTCAAGGTCACAAGGAAGGGGAAACTGTTCCAGGCAGAAGTTCAGTTTGAATCTGCAAAATTACTTTTGGTAGAAAAGCCAATGGATTCAAGCTTACACCATGTGAAAAGATCACTGCTTTACCAGCAGTACTCAAATTTTAGGAACTTTTAAGATTGTTTAGTATGTCTGTACAGAAGAAAGCTGCTAGCCCTCGAAGGTACCGTCATACCCATGTGGGAAGTAAGTATGGCCACTGAACTGCTTAAGACTGACTTAGTCATATTTCTAAATTTAGGTGGCCTGGGAAAGTATTCCAACACTGCCCTCTCCATCATCATCTCGCTGAGAAGCACAGAGCAGCCTGCAAAGAGCACAAGCAGTTAAAACTTGCTGGACAAGGGGAGCAAAGGGTTCCTAACCTGGTGCACCACAGGAGCAGCAAGGGCTGGGCTGGTGCTATCGTGCTCGTCTTGCCATGCGGGACCCAAAGTAAACCCAAGATCCAGCTAATTCTGTGCTCAGACAGAGCACAGGCTGCTCTATTTCCTTTTCATCTAAAGGCAGGCACACGGCATATATTTAACTCCTCTATTGCTCATTTGTCACTTGTGTCAAAATTAAGAGCTTACCAGGCATATAATCTAAATTCAATTTTCTGTTTGAATAATTTACTGGAAGTCTGTGCTTAGAAAATTGAAAGAGAACAAAAACAATTAATATGCAGTCTCTCATACAATATACATTAAAAAATGCTGCGAGTTAATTGAAAACAGCTGATCACTAATTTTACAATATCATTCAGTACAGCAAGTCTTAAGAGAAAAATCCTGTAAGTCTTTTTGATCCTTGCTTTATTTCTAAAAGCACTAATGACATTGCTGTAGAAAGAGGTCAGTTCACACAGCTTTTCTGAATGAACAACAATGCTGTGAAAACTGGAATTGATTGATAGCCTACTGTTTGCGTCACTGTGTCCAAATGTTTACCATTTGGGTCTTCAAGGAAGCATGAGACAAAAATCAAAACAAGTTTTACGAAGACCTCAACAACACTGGCAAATTAAAATTGCATCCAGAATTGTTTAGACATGATAGTAGTGGAAGAAAACAGTTTCCTTCTGCATTATGTGATTTTTATCTTTGCGTTATGCACAATGCTTTAAACTTCTGGTGTGGAATAGGGAAGTCGTCTTTCCCTCCCTCAGATTAATTCTATGTTTTCCATCATTTTAACCCTCTATCTTCAAAGCATTCTATTGAACTCAGTGCTGTTTCCACTTGCATTCACTGCTCTGTAGTTAAGTAAAATCATATTGTGTAGAAACCCTTCTCCCAGTAAGATGAGTCACCATTTCTAATGAACTGTTTCCAGCATCAGAAGATTAGGATATTCTATAACAGGAACCAGTAAATGTGTATCAAAGCTTTTTCTTTTTTGATAGCTGTGAATTATTCATATGCACTTTTCAAATTTGCTGAACCTTGAAGTTCAGCACTCGTTATTTCCTTCTAAAACAAAGTCCCCTTAACTGGCAACAAGAACACCTGTCTTCAGGTGCATAAAACCATGGGGAAATGCAGCAAGGCCTCTCTGCCAACAGCACTTAATACTATTTATCTTTCATATATGGCAGTGTGGCTGTAAGCAAGCTAGCCTAGCCTACCTAATTTCACAAAGATAAGCATTATTACCTGGCAGAGGAGCAAGGACTCATTAGCTCTCTCTGCTAATGACTCTGTGCTCTCTCTCTTCAGCTGCAGTCAATTCATTTTGCCATTTGGCAGTCTTAGAACACCCATAAGCAACAGGGTCTCCCAGATCTACTGCGAGATAATATACCATATTTGTTTGTATAGGCAACAACATGGTCTTTAAAATGCCTTCTTCATCTGCAAGCCCAACCATAAGCACGCAGTCAAAGTTACCACAGACAGCATCAAAGCTCATCTCAGCTTGTTCCAAATAACACACCAAATCTTCTTACACAGTAGTAACTTTCAAGACATCTGCTACAGTCTCAGGTCCAAACAGATACAGTGCACAGTGCATCAGGAGTGAAGCTAGTGAATTTTGACTGGAAGCTGAATGAGAGGTTTAGACAATTTCTGGGGCAGGGAAGGGTTGATTAGAGGGGGACTCTGGCCATGGTCTTATTCTGGACTCCCCTAAGTAACAACAGCACTAGTCTATTGGGAAGCCTGACAAGTTAAATAAAATACCTAAATTAGGAAATGGGCAAGAATGTTGATAGAGATTTACAGTCCCTAGGTATCTATGGATTTTAGTATTTCTGATATGATATTTTCATACCTATTTTATAAAAATTAGTAGAAAACTCAAGGAAACTGAACTGTAAGTAAAATCATGGACCACCAAAGGATGAAAGGACAGAAAGGAAGAGGAAAGAACTAAAGCAGAGACAAGTAGTGGCTAGCAGCGTCACTAAAGAGCAAGACCAATTTCTCCTTGGAAAGTCTGAAAAACTATAGAAGTAGTTACATGGTGAGCTTGGTCAACAATGCAGAAAAAACAAAACAGTTAAATATGACTGGAATAAAGGTATACTGAAGGTATACAAAAATATTGAAAGGGGAAAACCTTAGAACCACTGCCACTGAAAAAAGAAGGATTAGCAAGAGTTAAAAAAAACTGAAAAAAGTGCCAATCTTCTAAAAATATAGGATAATATTAGAAATAATTAAAGTCTACATCATAAGCGACCCGTTTGCCTCAGTTTTCAATATGAGTAACTACTTGCAAGCATAGGTTAAAGAAAAAGATAGGCAATTACCAAAACTGAGAACAAAACAGTTCAAAATACTCAAATGCAAGACTTGCAAGATCTACCTCACCAGATTCAAACCTGAAATGAAATTGCACTTTGTAAAGGAAGGATTCTCAGCAACTCCAGGAGGTCAGGGGTAGTACAGCATAAACAGCAAGTTACTACCTTAAATTGAGTATTTTCTCAGTGACTACAAAATTGGTGGGTTTGATCTCAAGATAAAGCATTGTTTAGATGAACTTAAGAGTACTTAAGGAAATTTAAAAAACGAAAAAATGAAATAAATACATAGCATGAAGATACCTGAAGCAAAATTTCAGGGTGAGGATATATCTTCCTTGAATTTCATTTGTGAACTACTAAGTAACTCATAAATTACTATTTATTGCAAGAACTTAAAAAAAAAAAATCAGATAAGCATCTTAAAGGGAGATGACAGTAGACTGTAACAGAGAAAGAGTTGTTTAGTGGTTTAATTTGGGGTATAATAATATTATCTTTAAAAAATATTAGATTGACAAGAAAGACCTCACTACTTCCCAAACTTTTGTCTATGTAGAGAAGAATCAATGACAACATTATTTTAACACAAACGGAATTAAAGGCACTGATATGAAATGCAAGCTGATGCCCTTTGTATTGAAAGCCATCTTTTTGCAGAAGCAGAGTTGAATAACTGGAAACAGCAGAAAGACACAGCCAACCTTATTAGTCAGACATCAGATGTCTGAGATCCATCAAAAACTGTGGACATCAACCCCTAGCTCCTTCCACACACAAGCTGCAATACTGAAATGCCTCAGGCAGGATGTTCTCACAGGCAACAGAAGGTTAATGCCAACGCACAGAGGTGCAACACGGGAGAGCTGTTGGAGCAGCACTGCCATAATACACGTTCAGGGAAAGTAAATGCTCTGAGGAACAGTGACAGAGAGAGGGTCTCAGAGCGTGTCGTGCTGGTGCGATGTGACACCCAGCTGGATCCTGGGCAGCCTGGTGGCTGCTGCTCCCAAACCTCCTCGGGAGCTCCTACACCTACCCTACCTCTCTCCACACCGCTGCTGGGGTCTTGCCATTTCTGTGCCCCGCAACCACAGCGGCTGCCCGGGAATCAGCCACACAAACACCAAGGAGGGAAACTACTCAGGTAATGAGAACACAGCTGATTTAACCCACTGACTGACCTAAACTTTCACTTAGAAAAATAGAGAAGGCTGTTAGAGCTACTCTAAACTGTTTTTTTCAGTAGCAAATATTGTAAAGTTGAAATGAGAAGAATCAATTTGGTGAAGGTCTTTTTTTTTTTTTTTCCCCAAGGCTGTATTACTTTGAGATGTTTGCTTTCAAAGCTGGCAGTTCTGCTCGTCTTCTTGGGGGAAAGGGGTGTCCTTTAAAACAATTCCCCTAACACGCACCCGACTCCCTCAGTGTTCTCAATTCCTTGCTCATCTGAAAAGCTCTGTGGAAACAGCCTGCAAAGAAGTATTTGGGCAAACTTCAGAGAAGAGTAAGCAGAACAGAATATAGTATTTTTCTATTTTTCTGTAAACAGAGCTGAAATTGTTCATACTGATAATTGTTACTAAATTGCCTAATTTTATGTTCTCCAGAGTCTACTACTGTGAAACTGATTTCAACGTTCACACAATATAATTTCTTATGTCTTGGGCATGCTGCCCATACAATTCATGAAAATTAGTCAGGTGATGTAAAACATGTCTTTTTGACATAATAGATGGCATTTGATTTGCCTCATGATATCTATGTTGAAAAAAGTGACTTAATTATACCCCCAGATAAAATTTTGAGGATGACTGAAGATTGTGAGAAGGAATACTAATGTGTTTGATTAATGTACCTTCCCCAACTGGAAGTTAAAAGGAATCCAGGCTTGATTCAGTACGCTCTGATGAAAAAAAGACATGGACAAGCGATGTTCCCTGGCCTCTACCAGCTAGAGATAAATGATGCAAGTTGGTGGTGGACCTCAAAATGAGCATCATCTCATGATTTCACCATTCCGATATATTCAGAGCAAAGAGAAACAGCAGGTAAGAGAAGAGTTGATAGGAAGAAGCCTATCAACTCACGCAATTCCCAAAGCTTCCAAGAACTGCACCGGCCTCTTAGTGCTTTTTCTAGTTCAAAGTATTGCTTTTCTTCACACTTTTTCAACCCTGACTAAAAATGCATCAGTTACTGAAATCCACGTATTTTGACAAACAGCCTGAGAAATCCGTCTTGTCTGTGATACCTCCCCTGCAGTGATTCAGCAGGGAGAGGGGAGGAAGAGTGAGAGAGCAGACTTGCACCCCTTCTGTTCTGAAGGCTTAAGGGATTGAGTCTGAAAGGAGAGAAGAAAAACATTTTTTTTTCCCTTTGGTCTAAGAACATCCATGACAAAGTCCTCAGCTTCTACCCACCCGATTTTCTCTGCGGAACAGGGATGAAACTATTGTGCAACTGAGACAGGTGCTTGATGTACAACGTTCATTAATCAAGGGCTCTGTCCACACAGTTGAATAAAGCATCGGCTTGTGGAGACACAAGGAGGTACTGCTTGGAAATAATAACTGCTCGAGTTATTTCTATTTTAGAGCACTTCTACATACAGTGAAAGGCTTGAATAAATAATTTTATATGTTAATTTAAATAAAATGTAGTATCTAAACAGTAGCCCACAGTTTGTAATAGCCCAAAGTACTATTGACATAACATTTTACAAGGCATATTTGCACTGAGAATGTTTTACTGTAACCAGAAGGGAAATCTGGGCAACCTGCTCTACTTCTGACAACATTCTTAATTGAACATTGTGTTTTTCAACAGTTGATAACCAGGGTATATATTCAATCAACAGAGATGTAATTTTTTTCTTTTCACTGAAACATTTTATTCTCAGCACAGTTAAGTGAGAGACTTAATTACATCCATGCTTCCTAAAGCAAAGGCATATACACGCCGTGGGTGGCTCTTGAAACCCTTCCCTCTCTCTTCTTGTGGTGGTCCCTAAGTATCTGGCAGCAGGAACAGCTCACATGTATGGCTGCAAATGCTGACTCTGAAAAACATTATTCTCTGTGTTCCCACGGCACAAAGCTCGGTTACGGATGTCACCAAAGGGAGGCAATCACCACAATTAGCATGAAGCTTCCAGTTGAAATGTCATTGGAAAAGAGAAAACACAGAGGGGAGGTTAAAAAAAAAAAAAAAAAGCACAACAGATGGAAGAAAACAGAAAGAAAAAAAACCTCATACGGATTGTATTGCATTGACAAAAAGATGCAGCTAATGTCACCAGTGCACTAGTTCTTGGAGGAGGTTGAAAACAGTCTCAGAAAAATATCAAAACTACTTTTTGAAATAAGAGCAAAAAATAAAATAAAATAAAAACACTCCTTTGCCAATACTTAGTATGGCTTTATGCATACCTTTAATGAGCCACTGTATTTTCTTTGTTCAGAACTATCAAGTAAATCTGAATTTTAATAGCACTGAATAAACTCTTAACATACAACGTAGAAAAAAATGTCACCACTTTCTGAGATATCTTTTGGAAATGTATGTTATTTTGTCACAACATAACTAAATTGTGTTAAAAAACACAATTTTAGCACCCTTATCAGAATAAATTAAAGCTGCAGATTAAGACAAAGCATGCAAGTTCACAAAAATAAAAATTAAAAAATAGAAAAATTAGGCACATAGGGCACAAGGAGAGATTTTTATACCACAAAATTCAAAAAACCTTGGCCATAAGCTATTTGGCCTCTAGTAGCTCTGCTTCACCTAGATTTTTCCATGGAAAGATAATATCATAATTTTACAGACTACTTAAGTTCAAAAAGTGGATTTATTGCTATAGCTGGATACATTTATTTCTCAGGGGTTGGGGAGAAAAGTTATGAGATGCTCAGAACCTGACTTGAGAGAGCACCTGGCATTTTATATATTCAAAGCTCCAGAGATCTCACCAGTTCCAGGTACAAGTAATCAAGATGTCCTGCAGAACAGTCTCAGATCAGAAGCACAAAAAGAAAAAAAAAAAAAGAAAAGAAAAAAATATGGTGATCATCTTCATTAAATGCATGTTTTTGTACTAACCAGCTTGACCAGCATCATATATGAACTCTCTAAGGGAGAAAAAAATGAATCCAGTTCCCAAAAGCCATATAAAGCTGCCTTAATCATGTGTGCTGAAGTGCAATCATTCACCATCTATCATTTCAACAATCAGGACAGTGTTTTTCACTGTACAGGCCTAACTGTAAAACATTTAGCCTGTGCTAGAATACAGAAGTGTTGTGACAGGATGGCAGGGAAGAGGGGGATGCAGACCCCCAGGTACATAGAAATTAAAATTCTACAGGCAGTTTCAAATTCGGATATATCCTAAATTTCAACTGTTCGACTTCAAATGCATTGAGCATTTTCTTTTAACTGCATTAAAGGAAAAACATCTGTGCGTAGTTTCCCAGGTTCACAAAAATGCTAACAAATTAAATTCTCACATGCCCATAAGCTGGGTAGAAACACTTAGCTCTGCACTCCCCTCTGCATGTTGAGCTAATAGAGCATCTGTTGACAGCGGTGGCTTGTTAATCTCTCAAGTGGACCAGCATCAGAGAGGAAATGGGTTGACTGAGTGGGTTTCATGGAGACTTTAGCAGCACAGAAATGCTGAAGTTCTGGAGCCTCGGGAGTCCATTCCAGCTGCTGGAACAGGGAGCAGTATGTCCTAGTTATGGCTGCTAACATTTCTATAGGCAAACCTCAAAAGTGGCACTACCGCAGTCTGGTGAGTGGTTTTCTGAGTGGTATTTTTTTGGTACCTCAACACTGCATTAGAGCATGAACATTTAATATAGTGCATCTGTTATGCTTAAATGGTGAATGAGAGAGTGGATTAAGTCAGGCAAGACAGTAACCAAAGTTTGTTCTCCATACACTCTGGAACAGGAAGACACTTAAGATGACTGATAGGGTATCAGGAGAAAATTCCCTAGAGAGTAAAAAGATACTGCATGAAAGCCCTAATTTTAGGATGAACAGACTGAATTGGATATACTAAAAGAACTGTGTGGTGATTAAGTCTTGAGGGTATAGGAGAAGAGTGCAGACAGGATGCAGGGAAGCAATGCCAAGGCCAGAAGGATTATAGGAAGTTTTATGTTACTCAGGATGGATGGTGCTTGAGGTTGGCAGTCATTGGAGAACATGTATTACTGGAATGAAATAGAAGTTGAAGAGAGTTACCATGATGACCATCAGAAGTTAGATGTACAGAGATGACACTGACTTGAAGTACCTATAGGAAAGTATCTGCTGTCTGGACAGAAGAAAACAAAAATCATCCAAATAAACCAGTCTCTTCTGTTTTTCTCCCTCCCTTTTCAGTTCCCCCAACCACCCTTTCCAAATGGGCTAAGATGAGCACCTTGCTCTTTACCTCTTAAGTTCCCTCTACCATGAATTGCCTATCTTGCAATTCCACTGAACAGAGTAGGATGGAGTGAAGTGAACAGATCGAAACCCCTGTTGTCCTTCACTGCCTGTTCTGTGCATTGACCGCACTGGTTCAAGTTCCTCAGCACTAGGAATCACCACTCCTTGTGTCTACTTTTTTGAACCATTTTCCATAGGGCTGACCCCTTGTTCCATATACCTCTATTTTGTCCTGGTCCTTTTTCTTCATAATCTGTCCTAGGTGTTTTCTGTCCATGTTGCCATATACTCAGTTCTTTATTTTATAACCGTGAGATGCAGTGTCCTTGTTCACAGATCTTCCCCAGTCCCATACCTGACTATTTGCAGCTCCATCTGACCATCACTCCACCTACAGCTCCTTGCTCTGCAAGCATAAACTATTCTTCTCAACCTTTGTTTCAACTTGTTTCTCCCAAATGGGCTGTAGACCACTTCAGTCACTTCTCCAGACAGACTTTAAGTCCCATTTTTCCTGGGTGTCTTACAATCAATATAGATCCACTTGCCATATGCTTCTCTTCCCTTCAGGCTTTTATTGACTCCTTTCCCACTTTCTCTGTCCAGGTGCTCACAGCTATTATGTCACTTTTTGGCTTTTGCCCCAACCTCTTTCATCTTTCCCTATTGTTTATAGTCACTCTCCTCATCACATTTAATAACTCCCAGATCTGTCACTTCCTTCCAAATTACTTGTCTGGTTTGTCCCTCCTCCCCATACCTCCACAGGGTCCTTGTATGATACTCCCCACTCCACCTCAAGAATTCATATAATATGTTCTGGTCACAGAAGACTGCAGGAAAAAAAATGCTGAATCCCAGATAGCACACACCTGTGCAAAGAATCAAACTCACTAAATTCTAAGTTTAGATTTTGCACAGTAGAACCCTCGTGATCAAAACTAAGGCAGATTTATATAAGAACAGATAGGTATCTTCCAACACAAGCAAATCCCTCAGGAAAATTTTGGATCTCTCCTCCTAAGCGTAGGTATATAACTATTTTGGTGCCAGACTGAAGTGTGTATGCATACATATTTTTTAAGCTTTTAATACAACAAACAATCAGCATAGAAAAATTATATTCTGCTATTAAAGTTTGGCACATTTGTCAATGACTTAAAAAAAAACAAGATACATTTCCAACCTACAGCTCTAGAAGATCTATGTAAAAATAGTTGTCTGTTATATCCTAGAATAACTTCTGCATTAATGACTTTTAAATTGTTTTCATTCAATTTGTCCTTGTCTGCCTTCCAAGTCAAATCCATACATTTCAATACACTTTACTACGGTATTTAAGGGATTCTGCAACCGAGAACTGTGTAAATAATATTTTACTGATTTTCCATTAATATCAATTTCAACTGTACTCTTTTACTATCAGAAGGCAATGATACTGAACAAGTAAATTCTGTTCCAAGGTGTCCTCTAGAATATCCTTTCTCAAAATAATATTTATTTAGAAAAAGCCACATCCCACCATACACACACATTACCACACACTTACAGACACAATAGCAAGAACAAGATTTTCACATTAAATAATTGTGATCCCACTTTGCAAGAGTGAATTTCACATTTATCCCACCAAAAAAGTAAATGAGAGTAGAGTTCCAGAATCTGTACTGTAATCCTTAAGGCTAAGATAAGAGCCAGAAATGCTTACCCAGATGAATAAGTGATAATCAATAAATACCCTTATACAAAACAATACGATGCTAAATGAACCAATCAGTACTTTATCATACAATACCTGCTAGTTACTGTATACAGACTATCACATCCTTCTAAAAAACTAACCTCTTTTTCCTTTTTGGCATATTTTTAAAGGAACATACAGGAAAAAAGATCTGTAGATATTGCAATGTCAACCCATTTCAAAGCGTTACACATGAATACATATGAAGATAAATAGTTTTTGTTGACTTCTCCAAACTACTTGTTAAAACTGCAGAAAACGAAATGCAAATATTATAATTAATAACCATGGCATGGCAATGGAGTACATGTGCTTCAAAATAAAACTTCTGGAAATAAATTTTTCAGGGGTACCTAAGAACACAGCCTTGTCCTCTGTGAACGATGCATAAGCACAATGAAAGGCCCAGAAGGGAGTGAACTCCAAACTGCTCACACTGAGGCATACCTCTACCTCCACCATGCCCCATATAAACAAAGAAAAATGATTTATTGGACAAAAGTTGGCTTTACAGTACCTTCAGGTGTAATAGCACTAGGACACATATCTTTCAGGAGATCTCCCAAAGTATGCAGCTGTCCTCCTGAATCAATTGGTCGAAATAGCTTCTGTATAAAAGGCCTTTCTGTCGTTGCCTGTTAAGACAAAGTTAGCAAGTCAAACGCCAAGTCAATATCTAGTACCATTATTTTGGAAAAGCAGGAGACAGGGCAGAACAAGAGGTGGCCACAAAAGAACTGCCAGACATTTCCATTTCTCACATTTTTTTTCACATTCCCTTCATATACTGAAAGAGAACTGTTTGCTTGTTTTTAACGTTTTTAAGTGAAATGACACTCCAAGATCATTTATAAACAGTGTCACAGAGATGCAAAACTGTTAAATTTTTATTAGCTTCTGTTTGTGCTACAGAATTCGCTACAGCAAAATATTAAATATATTCTTAGACTAAGTAAATCAACTGTGAACATAGATTTAAGACTCAGTATACACTTAAGTGTTTTGTGAAGTCAAAACAAGACAAAATATTCTAGAAAATACTGAATATTTATCTTCCTCCTTTTACAAATGCATAAGTACTTTGAGTGGCAAACAAGCATTTTTATTGATGGAGCAAAGTGAAACTTTTCTACATTTGTTGAAAACTCAAATTGTTTCAGCCCTAAGAAAGCGAAGTCAAAATTTAGGAGTACTGGGCTCGGACAGATAGCTTAGAGTCTTTTGCCTCTAAGAAATTTGCTGAGATGCACTCGATATATACATGCATACATATATATACACACACACACACATATATATGTGCCCCATTTCTGCTGCAGATAGGTACTATGCTCAGAAACCGAGATTGATTTTGGCTACAGCCCTCTGAGATCTGTCTCCAGAAGAATTTCTGACAACGTGCAAGAAGCAGAAGAGCCATAAGCAGCCACTGCCAGTTGCTGTCTGGAATATGAGCAATAAAACTCCCAAAGCTGCAAGAAAAATGAAGCAGCTGATGGGTTCTGCACACACCATCCTCTAAGCACCGTGGTTATGTCAGGGTAACGACACTCGTGCAGCCAAAGACACTTCAAACACAGTTGGCTGCCACTTGGAAAGTGCTACCTGTCCCACTGGAGTGACAAAAAGTAGTCATTAAAAACCACCCGCACCCACATCCCCCACCCTGCGCTCAACATCAAAAGTACTTGGCTTCCTCATGGAGCTGGGGGTTGTGAGGGTGGGAGGAGTGACAGCTACACAGTGTCGGCTCGCTGAGAGGCATCCACTTATTGCCAACAGTCTCCAATGAGGGAAAAATAATCTTTTTACAGTTTTTCTTCTGAGGAAGTCTGGTCAGAAGGAACAGAGCAGCTGCTCTGGTCAGTTCTTGGTGTCCTCAGAGAAAGGGAGCGGACACATGGTCAGGACTAATGAAACATCTGAAGACGTGAAAATGATGGTGGGCTCGTGGCCAGGGCATTCACCTCCCACAGCTCCATGCTACAGAAATTCTCCCTTTCACGTTCTGGTGAAAGAGAGGTCCTTCAAAGCATCATGCAAAAAGAATCTACAACATCATTACAGCAAAACAATTTGCTATTATTTTCTAGTTTATCTTAAAAACAAAGCAAAACAAAACAAACAAAATTCCCCTGCCCCCAAGTCTAATCACAGCTCGCAAGTGCTGGCCAGCTAAAGTAACAGAAGGGGAAAGAGACCTCAAGGAAGAAGCCAAACAGAGGTGGTTATAATTAATAAGTTTTTAAGATAAGAATTTCCCAAGTGCATATTCCAAGATATTCTGTTCTTTATTAGTAAACTTTTTTTTTTCTATTTACCACAATTAATGTTGTATTACAGCAAGAGTGAAATATACGTTTTCTAAAGTTTCTCCCACATAGCCTGAGTGCTACAAAGCCATATCCTCAGCTGTTATCATGTCACATTTTATATAACAAATTCAGATTTATACTTTAAGTGCTGAGCAATGCAGATGTGGTAATGTAAATAAAAATCACTGGTTTCCATCAGTGTTACAATGATAAAAGTAACTGCATGCTAATTGTTTATGCAGAGACTGTGGTTCATAAATATAATTTTACAGAAAGAGTGTTTCCCCAACATGCTTACATTTCTTCCCTCCCATGAAGGAGATGGGAGGAGGACACATTCGGAGAGTCAAAAGAAAAGTCCCATCGTATGATCTAGAAGTGTTTCTAGGTTTTTGAAGTGTCTTTGTAATATAGTAGCATAAACTGATTTTGAAAAAAAATTTTTTTGATCTTTGATACCATAGTTGCTAGTGATAGAGAAATAACCTGAGTACGAGTAGAGTTTTCTGCTCTAGCATTTACTCTAACAACACATGAAGTAATAACTAATACAAACACTTATGTGCCACTTAGGTACAGTTTCTATCTGTATGTATTACTATCCGTAATTCTTCTCTGGAGGTCTTCAAAACCCGTCTGGATGCCACCCTGTGCCACATGCTGTAGGTGTGCCTGCTTGGGCAGGAA
>JAVCKT010022054.1:0-32039 GCA_032273925.1 Rhynchotus rufescens
GGTCCTAAATGATGCCTTGCCTCACCTCATCTTTCTTGTCTTCATCCATTAACTGTTTACCCACCTCTCTTTTTTTCTTGGAACAATTTTTTCTGTCATAATATTTAAACTGCCTTGGGAAACATTCTTTTTTTTTTTTTCTCTAGGAAACTGCTCAGGTCTTATATCCAATATTCCTTTTTATTCCTCCACAGAAGGCAGCACAAAGTACAAAGCATATTTCAGTTAGGCAAATGTACTGTCTGAAAATGAAAACCATGACAAAAGTAATGGAAATTTTCAATCAAAAAGTCTTCAAATACTTATTTGAAGTATTTTCACATCTGCATGTGCATTTCAGATGAGGAATAGTCAAGTGTAGGAAGCAAGATAGTAATTGCTAAGGCCAAATATTACGGAGTGCTTTGCATTAACTGGTGAAGATAACACCAGAGTAAACACAGTGGCCTAGATCCAATTCTGGACCAGCAAAGCCTTGAATGCATGCATGCACAAGCTCACCAAACATGCAAAGAAATCCATGGGCAGCTAGTGTTCAAACTGGTGGTCTGTCCACCATCTTCACTTACTGCTACTACTAAGAACCAGAATGTTTCAAAACAAGCCACACTGCTGTAACAAACTGGTTGAATGAATGTTTCATCTTCCTTGGCCTTATGGCCTTTCTTTGCTTCATTAGGTAGAGCCTCAGACTACGAGGATGAAGTGAAAAAGCAGTCTGTAGAGATAGGCTGGGCCTTTGGGATGGTTCCCTAAATGATAATTTTGCCAAGCACTGGGAAAATGTCCTTCGTCAATATTTTAGCTAATAGTGCGTGGCACTTTGTGCCATAAGGTGAGGGAATTTAATCCTGAAATGCCTCACCAGATGTGGACAGCAGTGCATTGCCCTTCTGCCTATGTCAGCATTACGTGGTGAGCAGTGAGAATTCAAGCAGGAAAGTAGCACGTTTAAAAATAATCCAAAGAAAAAAAATGTTGTAGCCAACGTTTTCAAGAGTGCATTCACTCTAAGTGATTTCATGTTTGGACTTTCTATAAAAGGTGTTTCATTATCTTAATTTGAAGCACCATGCCAAGAAAGCCAGTGACCTAAATTCCTCCAAGGTCTATGACTCAATCTATCCCATTTACAACACACTTCGGAAGACCTAGCACCAGCCAGAGGGAAACATGAGGCATAAGAGCACACGTAGAATTTTGATTTTTGACAGTTTGAGTGAAATTGCTGAAGAATTACATTTTCTTAACCTCTGTTGAGAGATGATTCTCTTAATAACATCCCTTAATGAAATGAAATGAAATTCTCTCTCCTGGATTGCCTTCAGACAGACACTGTAGCTTCTCTCCGAATTGTGGGGTTGTTTTTTTTCTGCCTCTGGTATTGGAAATGTGGACAACTGGTTATTGTTCTCTTTCCACAATAAAGTAATTTGCAATAGAAAACGTTTGGTTGTGGTTTGCAGTGAGCATTAATATGAACCCCGACCATCACCTGTAAAGGTGATGCGTTCAGAAGATATCACCTTTTGTGGCTGTATTTTGGTGGCTTACAGTGTTATAGTTTAGAAATACATGTAAATGCACATGGTTTGCTCCAAAAATCTCAATTGGTAATGGTATCTCTCATGATAAACTAACTCTGCCTCTTGTGATCATGTGAACATAACCCTTTTTCCTCTGTGATTTCAGTTTTGAGCTGTTTCCTTCTCACAGTGGCACTACCAAATCCCACTAAAAAATCCTTAGTAATGCAATGTCACAAAGGTTTAAAAAATCTATTTTTTTTCCTTCCCTTCTTCTCTTGAATGTATTATATAAGAAAGAGACTCCCAAGGGGTTCAGGATGACAGAGGTAAGTCCAAGATGGTCAGATATTTCCAGAGGTACAATACTCTTGCAAACATCCTTCACAGACTTAGGAAAAAAAAAAAAAGGCAGACGAAAAAATAAACAAAAAAAAAAAACCACTCTTTTTGATATCACTGTTAGAAAGCGAAAAATGAAAGTTTTGGCAAATCATCTCCAAATCACGTGGATCCTCACATGCAGCAAGGAAGCTGGAGTTAAGACAACAGAACTGTGTTTGTTCTGCCATAAGAGAGGTCCATGGTGCAGGTAACAGCCCCATTCGAGGCAGCTTGCAGAGATGAAGGTGTGCTTTCTTTCCTGAGCTCCTAGGAATGGTTCTTCAAGGTCCATAAGTGACAGGGTTGTAGCAATCACTCCGGTCAGTGGGATTGCTGAGCTATTTGGATGTATCTATCCTCTTCCAGACTTTATTCTGTATCATTAAGACTCAACTGCATAGTAAACTATGACCATTCATGCAGTGACAACTACCATACAGTGATCTTAAGGTCTTCACAACTGCAGACTTGCCCTCCCACTGCTTGGGCTATGGAAAAAAAATGGAAGGGAAAGATAGACTTAAGCACTTAGACTATCAGTGTTCTTTGTTCCAGAACCTGTAGATTCACTTGCTTACTGCAGACCAGAACTTGTTGGAATTGTGACAACTTGGAGTACTTGCAGTAGAGTTCAAATCTATCTTCACCCTTTGGCACAAACACAACCCGGAGAGACCTGATTAAGTAAACAGATCCATGCAGAGGCCCAACAGGAGATGGTGATGTTTAAACACAGATGTGAAATTAGGCCAATGTTTTGTCAAAGCAGAGTTGTCCTCCTGATCCAGATGAGCTATACAAGTCTTAACGGGGTTAGCTGAGGTGATCTCTTTTGCCTACAGCTGAAATTGTGAAGCTGCAATGACTTTTTTTTTTTTAACAAACTTGCTGACCATAAGTAACTGCGATTGAGTCGCTCTACTCACAGGAACAACACGTCTTCAGGGCTTTGAACCCATTATGAGCATAAACAGGAAATAATAAATGCTGACTTTTTACACTGCTTGCCTCACTCTTGTAAACTCTGTTCTCACTATCCTCAGGAAGCAAGAACATATTGGGCAAAGTCTTTCGGTTTAAGCTAGACATGTTTAAAATTTCAGAGCCAGCAAGATACACCTTGACCTCAAATTAACTTTCAGTGGAATGTCCCACCGCAGTATCACCCGTTATACTGAAGGATCATAAAGGATTATATTTACTTCCAGAAAAGAAACAAATGCAGTGAACATCTGATATTTTTGTCTTTTCAGTGCAAAGATAATGCAAAACCACATTATAGAAAACACATGTTGAAGATACTAAGTACTATGAAAGGCTATCATCAATAGTTTCTTTTCCATGGCTGGGGGGAAATTTGACGTAAACGGAGATAGCTTAGAAACCTTCAGATTCACAAAGGGACTCATCAGTGATTTTCTAACAGCCTGAACATCTGCATTCACATTGCACAGCTCATTGTGTCAGGTGTAGTAAAAATGTTCTGCTTGAAAATTGACTAGTTTCAGCATGATAATAAGACATAGCTGCATTTCCCACAGCTGTAACCTATCAGTCTTAAGAGGTCAGCAGTTTACGACCTTCTAAGTCAATGGATTTGTGTTCCAGGAATTTCTCTAAGCCCTTTCTTAATCCCATTTCTGATTTTGATTTCCATAACATTCCACGATTCAGCTATATATGTGAGATACTACAAGCTCTGTTCCTGTCTTCCTGGGAAGATCTCTCCACTCTGAACTCATGGGCTGCATTTTGCTTCAGTCTTAAAGGCAATGTTGCTGAGATCTTAACCTTTGGCCCTGGCCCCTGATCCCTGTCTATTTCTGTAGAAAGAAGGCCATTTATTCTCATTATTCTAAGCCTGCAGTCTAACAGATACGTGGCCTCCATTCACTTTCTTGTGCCATTAGTATAACAATATAATGAGTCAAAATAGGAAACTGACTGAAAAGTAATACACATACTTGATCCATCTTATTATGTATCAATGCATGGGCTAATAATTGTGGAAGAGTGAAGAGTGGGAACATTTGCTTAGCAAAGCAGGGAGGGATCTTATTTTTTTAAGCAGCAATGCATGGGTTCATGGGACTACATCCTGAAACTGCTGCCTTCAATACCTCTTTTCCATCATGACTTTTTTAGTAAGTACAAAAGAATGTGGACTCTTAAGCTTTTCCCTCCTGGAAGCTACACCAGCTGTGTGCAGCCTGAAGGTCAATGTTCTCCAAACAAGATAGTTTTAACGAGCAACCGGAACAGCCTTATATCAAAAATTGTTCAAGGAAGCTATGATTGCATATGCAAACCTAACAAACCAAGTTGTTGTTCTGTTTCCTCATCCTCAATATCCTATTGCTCATGTTTTCTTTCAGTGCAAAAGCATTGAGTTGTCCCATGCCCTTACAGCTCAGATAGCAAGCTGCAAACAGCGCCTGTCCAAGCTGTCAGTCATTGCTGAAATCAGGGTGGGGTTTGGGTAAGCCAAGCTTCTGCTTTTTGGGGGTTTTTTTGCTTTTTTTTTTTTTTTTGGTTTTGTTTGCTTTTTTTTTTCCTTTTTTTTTTTTTTTTTTTCCTTTTAGAAGAAGGGCACCTTGCCACCATTTCTTTATTTTAATTTTACACAATGACTGCTTTTTGAGCACCTCAGCAGGAATCATCAGAAGACACTGCCTTGCACAAAAGAAGAGTATGGCCAATCATTTTTTCCAGGAACCGCAGCAGCACGGATACCACCAGTAAACAGCCTCTGGCTGGAGAAGTGGCTCTCAGCTCCTGCAGAGCTCTGCACTCACTGGCTGTGTCTACAGTAGTAAGTTAATCAGGCATAGACCATGCACTGAGGCCAATTGGCAATAAATGCTCTGCGTGAATGTTTTAAAGTGCTGCTACCCCTCAGAAAGGTCTTGCTGCTTCCAAACTGACTTTGGAAAAGGTCCCTGGCCCATGTACATCTAGCAGGATAGCATGGGCTGCAGGCTGTTCCCAATACATATGTGTGTTTACATAAACAAGCAAGCCACCCAAAAGACTCAGGTCATGGTGTTATCGCTGCCTTCAGGCCAGCAAATATATAAAAATATTAATAGTGATTAAGGGTTGGAAGTCATCTAGGATTTTCTGATTGCCACTCTGTAATCCTCTCACTCTTCCCAACAAGATAAGAGTAACTAAGTGAATTCCTACTCATTCACTGTCTTTTTAGCTTTTCTCTCACATAGAATTCACCTGAGAAAATGGACATGTTTCCATTTGAACGAATTACCTTGGAATATCTTCACAGTCACTACAGGAGGATGAATATGACCAATGGATTTGAGGGTACAATCCAACTCATCCTAAAGTCAATGGCTTTAGCTCGTGATCAGAGGAATATATTTTTTGGACAGAAGAATAGAAGTGCCTATTTCTTCTTTATTGTTTTATAACATTAAATAAGATTAATCCCTGTCTTGATATCCTACCAGAGCAATATATTTCATCTGAATAGCTTCTTCAGGATGATTTGTTTCTAAAGGTACTTGTCTTCCTGCAATGACCAATAAGAGAATTTTTGCAATTATAGCATGATGAACAGTTGCTTGGACAGATCCAATGATGAGCTGCCCTTGGCACTTTCCTACCAACCCATAATCAAAAAAGATGAAGTACAGGAGTGAGTGCCTAGATAGTGTCCTGGGATAACCATGGGCAGGGACAACCTGCTCAGTGAGGGGTGATCAAAGCTATGAATATATATATTTTTTTGGCTACATACCAGTGAGTACCCTGTGATTTCCCTATCAAGGGGCGGGATGAACCTTAACATATAAGGCCCACCAAATATCTGGATAATCACCTCAAGCAAAACAACATGTGATCTGTGTGCACACCTAGGAGACAAGGACACAAGAGAAAAGCAGAATGTGCCAGTGTACAAGGATAGACAAATGCAAAGATTGTGTCATTTTTGGCCCAGCCAAATGGACACTGAGTGGGGATAAAAACACATGAGAACTCCCACCAAGGAAGGAGTTATTCATTCATCCTGAAGGTCATTACTGGCACAGGAAAAAAGTTAAAGATTGACCCAGAATGGACTTAGACTGGAAATCAGAAAGCAGTTTTGAGGGCCTGGAACAGTTCAGTTCAAGTCTAGATGACACTGAGTTACAGCATGGCAATGAATAACTTCCTACACCTAAAATGGGGTCTTGAGAGCATTGACATATTTTAGATTGTGTGGTTAAGACTTTTGCTTCAGAAAGTTTCCATGCTCCAGAAGGAATACCCATGTTATTTAAATTTGGTTAAGAAATCCTGTTGCTTAGTCACACACAAAAAAAAAAAAAAAAAATCAACTTCTCCTAGTTGCTTGTCTCTTATTTTACCAACAAGACTGAAAAGTAGCATATATTTATATGTCTTTAAGTGCATTCTTGCTCTCTGTAGGGCAGGGGTACAGAAGAGCTTAGCCTCCAGCTCAGCAGACCAAGATGTAAATCTCTGTCATGCCTCTGGATTCCTTGGTACCTTGCACAAATCCCTTCAACCTTCGATCCATCTTGTCTACTTGTAGGGTATACCCAGAAAAAAAGAAACAGGTCAGATATTTCAGAAGAATTTGAAGCTTTCTAACTGTCATTGAAATAACAGGTCTATGTCCTCCATTCTAGGACAGCTGGGTATGTATGGACAGTTCTTGGAGAACCTGTCTTCTTTCTGGTCTTTCTGTTTCCATTCTGGCCATTTTTTTTACTGATAGAGTTGAAACTAAGAGCACACAAATCCATGCAAAGTTAATATCTATGCTCTCTGCCTGTCAGCCTGCCACAGAGAATTACTCCAAATGACATTTTATGATATTAGTGGAGTCCCAGTTGCTTCCTATGCATACCCCTTTTCTGTGATGTATTTGATAATTCCTCCTACAATGTACTTCCATTCTGCATTGTCCTAGAATAAATATATGCTCAAAAAGAGAGACAAAGCTAATGCCCTTAAGGACTCTGTCCTATGTCTCTGAAGGAGAAACTGGGGTGCACCTAAATGTTGTGCCTGAGAGACAAGAGGAAACCTTATGACTTGGAATGTTTTGCTGGAAAAATGAGTTTTTCAGCGCTTCACCTTAAGAAGCTGTCCAAAGTAATGAGGAATCGGAGGAAGGGCAAAACTGTTGGTTGCTTTGTGCCTTGTGAAACTACCACCCACAGGAAATGTGAGTTATATTTTATACTTATTCTGAGAATGGACCATTTTGTAATCCTATAGCTGGTTCTCAGTCTTCTGGAAGAATTCATGACTGGGTTTTCACATTACTGGATACCCATTAAAAATAGCATTTATAGTTCATTTAAGAAAAAAAATAGCTCTATTAATTTTTAAACTACTTTTTTCCACCCCCAATCCCTTCTAACCAGATTTTTAAAAAGCTGCTTTACAGCAAGGATAGTTAAACTTTAGCTGCAAAAGAGAACTGAGCTGCAGTTCATCTAGGAAAAGTCAAACATAAAATAGAATTCTGTAGCAGTGAATATGTCAGGGTATTTATTAAGGCAGCTCGAGTTCTTTCCTAAGTGAGATTGTGCCAAGGGAGGGTCTCCAGAAGAATGTTTTTGTATTCAGATGTGAATTAATCAGGGTGGATTAGAAGGATTTAAGCCATCCTCCCCTTCATTTTACCTCTCTTTGCTCATTTTGGAAAACCATATTTCCTCTGAATATTCAGCAACAGTGGCTGGATGTTCAGTCTATTGGGCCATGGATATTGGCCATATGCAAGTGGTATGTATGAACATTGTGTTCAATGCATGTGGACTGCCACAGCATCCCATATCTTTGCATGCTTTGGCATGATGAAAGTGTAGGAATTGTAAGTAAACTTTCCAGCATTACATGATAAAGCTCAGGCTGTATGGTAGGAAATTCCTTCTTTAAATCAAGTTTTTTAAATCAACATTTCACAGAATCACAGAATGGTTGAGGTTGGAAGGGACCTCTAGAGATCATTTAGTCCAATCCCCTGCTCCAGCAGGGACACTTAGAGCACATGGCACAGGGTGGCATCCAGGTGGGTTTGGAAGATCTTCAGAGACGGAGACTCCACAACCTCCCTGGGCAGCCTGTTCCAGGGCTCAGGCACCCTCACAGTGAAGAAGTTCCTCCTCACATGGAGATGGAACCTCCTGGGTTTCAGCTTGCACCCATTACCCCTTGTCCTGTCATTGGTCACCACTGAGAAGAGTTTGGTCCCTACTTCCCTACATTCACCCTTCAAGTATTTATACATATTGATCAGATGCCCTCTCAACCTTCTCTTCTCTAGGCTAAGCAGGTCTAACTCACTTAATCCTTTCTCATACAATAGATGCTCCAGATATAGATAGATTTCCATCTTCTCTAGGTAAGAATTATATCTTCCTCACTAAGAACACTGGAGGAGTTTACGCATATTTATGTTATCTTTACAAAGAGCTGTTGATAAATAAAGTTCAGCTGCAAGGTACATGCTTTTTTTCCAGAATACCTGTTTTGGATAACCGGAATCTGTGAAGTTAACCAAAAACAGAAGAAATATATCTGAGATCCCAAGGAGGTCATCCTGTGCCTCCCAAAACCTCTGCATACATGGTGGAGACAAGGACTAAGGGAAAAGGCAGATGTTGGCATGAAAGGAGCGAGGTGGACATTTAGTAGCACCTTCTATCATCCTTCCATTGGCTGTTTCCTTGTGATATGCTCTTTGGTTGTCCTAGGGTATAGGTAATATCTTGATGCCACCTTAGATTTTCTTCAGAAAGCGTAGTCTTCTTTACTTATATGTGGAAGACGAATATCAGAACCCAGACAATTTGCTTCAGCCACGTGCTATTAATAGACTTCTGTCTTTAAAACAGAAGTTCACCATTCATATGACTTCTCAGGCCTTGTCTGAGCTTGTTTTATCTCAATTTTAGCTATATTTTCAAAATTATTTTAGAAACCTTTGCTGTGCTTGCAACTTACTTTAGTATCAGATGACCCTTGTCTAATTTGTTCTACCCATAATGGGAAAATAACCCACTGGCCAGGTGTTTTATTCCTGGCTTGTGGTTTTGGGTTTGTTTTAGTAAATTGTCTAACTATTTATAATATGTTTTTAACTTACAGTTTACTGGGATCTGTGCAGCTGTGTGGTTTTACCCTAAAAGAAATCATTCCATATATGTGGAAGAGCAAATAAATGTGTATGATCTTGTACAAATAAATTTTTTCAGGCAATCAGAAAAAAAAATCTTAGCAATAAGCATTTTAAACTATGTAAAACCAAATCTGAGTGCAGCCAAGACAGTCAAGATTGTATTGCTCCATGTAAAGAACTTGGCATGCTGTAGAGTTGCTAGTAAATATAAGGCTAGAGAAAGGGGTAAATACTAGGAGGCTGGCCCATAATAATAATAGTAATAATATAATTTCGCTATTAATAGTAATTAGCAACAAATAGATAATTTTGACTGCAAATGTTAAAATCACTATAACTGATCTGAAAGTAACTGCAAGTCACTCAAGACATTCAACTCAGACAGAGATGGAAAACTTTTTCTTATGGAGTGTGCCTCTGCTGCATTTAAACAGAGTGGGAAACACTCCCAAACTGGACTTTGCTGCATGATTTGTTTCTACATTTTATTTTTGAAATTAGCTTTCAAATAATGCAATAAGTGCAACAGAGGAGGGGTTGCTCAGAAAAAGCACCATATAAAGCCCTACAGATGGACTTTAACTCATTAGTGAACACGATGGAAGATGTTTTCTTTCGCATGATGTCAGGCTGATAAGATAACTATTTTCTTTGACTTTCTGCATTTATCAGCTCCAGAGCATAAACACACATTTTAGAGTACATAATCAATAGTAAGGTAGAAAGGGAGTAGCAAGATACATCCTAAAATCTGAATTTTTTAAAAAGAAATAGTTGGTTTTGAGGAAGTCGGTTTGGTGTTGATGAATGACAAAGTGTTTGGCATCCTGAAACATCTTTGAGAAAGAAATTTGAAGCAAGTGTAGATCCCATAATGGCTTTATGTAGAGAGATAATATTCCTAAGCAAAGGTAACAGGAATCATGGAGTGAGGAGTGGGTGCAAGGCTAAGTTGACATGTCTTGGGTGCCTACTGCCCCTATCTTCAATCTCCAAGTGGTTCAGGGAAGAGTTCTCCTCTGTTTTGCTAGTACTGGATTCAACCTTACATTAGCTTACTCCAAAAATGGCTCATGTCTGTGCCAGAGATTAAATGAAGATGGAGTAATTGGTCTTCACAGATGGTTCAAAAAATCTTTGCATATAAAGACCCACCAGGCTATGTCTGCCCTCTTCCAAAAGGGACCTAGAACTGAGGCTTGCAAGCCCAGCTCATACCTTCTGATCCTGGGCATCAAAAGCCTACCTTTTCTCTCTCAAAGGTCTTACATATCTTTTTTGCAAAAGACTGAAAAGCACAATTAATTTAACTATGCTTCATAATAAACTTATGAACAAAAAATCTGTTTTGTGACTGGAAATGTGTATCTTTTTTACAACACAGATCTTTGTCTTGAAGACATTACCTGTTTGTGTTGACCAGATTTTTTTCACCCTATGAGACAGCAAATCCTGTTTTCTAGGAAAGAAAGATAATAAGAGGCCCTCCAAATGAAGACTAGCACTGTGAAGCCTTTCCTGTTATATGTATCTTTGTTCTTAAAACCTCCTGTGAAAGAAACCATGTGCTCCTCTTCATGAAATGATTTTTGGCATTTCATTATACTTCTTATTAGAAAGCTTTCCTAGTGCCAAACTCAATTCTCCTTTACTTCAGTTGATTCCCCTTTTTTCTGTTGAGAAACATAGTGATGACATCATTTCAAACACATCATTTCGTTATTTACATTTTCCTCTGTCTTCAACAAAAATTAAGACTCAGAGAAAAGCTTGCTCAAGCCAAAAGTGCACTGAAGTGCTTTAAAGCAAAACAAATCACAGAAATACCATATCTATTACAAAAACAGATATCAACTAAGTGACTTTTGGTGTTTCAGGGTTAAATTCTAAAAACTTTAAAAATAATTTAATCTGTTAATATACAGTATGTTAAATTATGTCACCAAAACAGCCTGAACTCTGTCCAGTAGTCATATAAGCAGTCAATATTTATTTATGTGTAAAATGTATTTCCATATAAGGTAAAGCTGACTTCAAAATACAAAGTACACTTCAAATTCTTTTTTTTTTCTCCAAAATGTAAAAGAAAAGGCCGCATTATTAGCTTAATTTCCTGAAGAAATAAAGCTTGTGCTTCTGAGCTGTTTTCCCATTTGGCTGCAAGTTCCTCCTTTAATAATGTGGGAAACCTCTGGCCAGTTTTAACTGTAAGTGAGTTGAGAGTCTCAAAGATATTAAAGCTTTTTTACAGGAGTCATGAAAATCAGTAGCTGAGCAAAGGGAAAAAGAAAAGACTTCATGGATCGGTCTTCTTTTGACTATGAGATTTGTGAGAGTCCTTTCTAAATTTATTTTTTGGGAAACAGGATGAGATATCTGATGGAAAAAAAAAAAATCTTGTCCCAAAGCAAGATTTCTGGCAGGCTAAATTCACTCATGTATAGCCTGTCCAACCCATGCAGAGAAGCCAGTCATCATGGGAACAGATCTGGATTAACCTAGCACAGATTAGCTCTTTCTTAATGGGAATGTCATAGGAGATGTGAATTAATGCTAGCAAGGGATCACATAACCTTAAGAAGCAGTTTGGTTACATCTCTTAAAATGCCTTTTTTTTTTTTTTTTTTAACAGGAAAAAACTTGGATATTAACAGTCATGAGCACCATTTGTCTCACCCTGGGTCATTTAAAAGCTAAATGTGACCCAGTATAGCTACACTCTCCATCAATGTAGAAGCAGATCAATACTTCCAGAGGATAAATCCCAAGATATTTGGGATGAATTACATTCCAGAATATTCTATCTCTTCCCCTAACAGATGAAGGATCTTTCATGAATAAATGCTCTTTTTTTTTTCAACAGCTAAAGTTAGATAAATCATTTGCTTGAGGCATACTAAAGCTCTATAGAAAAGCACCAAATGGAGAAAAATTCCCCAAATTAGCCCTTCTATAACTCTTCATTACATCATGTTTGCATTACAGCTGGGCAATGGTGATTTCTTTGCCTTTTGCCTGCCTTCAAACAATTTACACGAGTGATTGTATTCAGCAAACAATTCTGATTTTATACAAGTCATATAGATTTAGCCCTGCAGCTCCCACTGGTTGGGCCTCTCAGAGCACACGGAAATGGAAAGCTTACTTTTTCTGATGACTTAATGCTGAGAATGAGTACAGCGAAGTGTCTAGATCCACCATTCCCTCCCAAAAAAAGCAAAAATACCCCAAAACATATTCTTCAATCTAACCCCACTTCTTTGTTTGCACTTTAGTTGGACTTTGTTATGGAGAATTAAGCAAATATTTGCACTTAGGGGTGCAACACAAGCAGTAATTTTCTTTGCAGGTCACACAACACTTGGGCTCTATCAGCACAGACATGCATATCTCTTGGGCCTACACTCCCCAGTATGTTGAAGACTACATAAATTTCACTGCAGCCCTAAAGGGGGTCTCAGCCCCTCTGCTCATCTGCCTACTCAGTGCTGTCCTCCCATGCCACATCCTTCCAAGTAATGCCATGGGAATTCCTTTGACCACATCAAAGGGCTCAGTTGAAGGAACCTCTTGGATTAAAACTAACCCAACCAAAAATGTGCTTAGATTTAGTCTGGATCAGCTCCATAGCCTGGTTCAAGAAAGCAGGATGAATGTGATGGCTCAACAGAAAAGGTGGCCACCTTTTGAGCTTGGAGCTCAGCGTGCTTCGTCTTTGCTGGCAACAGAAGCAACCTAAAACTACTGCAAAATCAAGTACAATGGGCCACACCATGTCAAGAACCTACTAGTTCTTGAGTTCTAGTTCTAGTTCACTTGTTCTTTCACAAGGCAAAGTTACTAGTTTGCTTTTGCATATGTGTCCAAATCTTTGGACTGCATTTTTCCAAATAGATGCCAAAGCAGCATCAGCCCAATGTTGTTAAGGCTTCCTTAAGACAGATAACTGAGAGCTAGGTGGAAAAAAAAAACACCTGGAGTTGCTAGTCACAACCATTATGGGAAATAGGGGGTCCAGATAACTCAGTTAATATTGTCACCCTGCATGAACATAACTATAATTCACTGACAGCAATATTCTAAGTTATATAGCAAGAGTTTATTGGGTTTTGGTGCAATTCCCAACTTCTTATCAGTCTGCTTTTATAAGATCCCTCAAGTTACTGAATTTCTCCATGATATTGATCACTTCCATAAGCAAGACTTTATTTGCTGAGTCATCTACTGAGAAACTAAAGTCTTGGAGTACGAGCCATTTCTGTTACTATTTATGTTACTGTTACTCTTTCCTTTCTCATTTCCCCTTTCCCCTTTTCCCCTTTTCTCTTTTTCCCCTTCTTCCTTTTTCCCTCTTTGCTTATTTACCCTTTTCCTTTCCTGCCTTTTGAAAACCTTTCATAACTAGGTTTTCTGGCAACACTTCCAATAATATTCAGTGAGAATCTTTGTCTGTAACCTCCCCCGGGTGAATATGTATTACTGAAATCATCATTGCAAAAGTAGGTGGTCACTTAAGAAAAACACCAAAAATGTTCTCAGGAGAGCTCTAATATATGGCTTGGATTTAGGGGAGAAGCTATTTTATCTCTAGTTTTCTTTTTATAACAGAGTTCTAAATTAGGCTTTGTCCACCCGTACTCAGCAGACCGCAACGCCGTGGCATGATTACAGCTTACTCATGCTGCAAAGTAAATGAATTTTATTTAACTTTGGGAAGGATGTAAGGAAATACTTTCTGCAGTAGCCAAAAGAGAAAGAAAAAGAAAAGCAGTTCTTTGAACAGCAGAACTTGCAAATCCATTTCCTGTGGCTCCAACCTACAGTTTCTTTGGTGACTGAGTTCACACTGCAGCCTCTCCCTCGGGGTACCTCTTTTCTGGAATTTTTCTTCTCCACCCATCAGCCTATTTTCACAAAGCTTGCAGTAACTTAACATTCACAGGGCTTTCATGCATATATTTCCATTTATTTAAAATTTATTTAAAATTGAGCAACACGTTCCAAAGGTACTGAGATATGGACTGAGATAGACAGATAGACAAGAAATAAAACAGGCCTGCAAAAAAATAAGTAGGTGAAATGCTGTAAAATAATCATGATAAACTCCATCCTGTTGATGAGGAAGGATAGAATAAAGTGTGACTGCTGCATATAACTTTCTTGCACCCTTCGATGATTAAGGAATTTTTCCTAATTTATGCAGAACTACAATGAGTTTCCATCATTTTATTTCTGTCTGCCAACAAATTAATGACAATAAAAACCTTTCATCAGCACTGAAAGATCTCTGCCATCATTTGGTTTTCCTGATGGTACCTAGATTGCTTCCTAGGCAGTCTCTCATCCAAGTATATATACAAGATGATTGGAACAGCACAGAGTCCAAGCCTGAACAATGTGTTTTGCTGAGGTAGTGAAAAAAAAAATTACCACATAAGAAACAGAGAGGGTTTACATCACCCCAGTTTAGTTATCTGGAAATTGCATATCTACTTTAAAGCAGTCGTCCAGGCTCCCTCTAGAGTCCACGAAGAGAGATCAGCCTCTCCAGAGAGCAGCTTAGCCTGCACTAGGAGAGGTGAATCAATGTACAACACCTACGCAACTAGTTTAGACTGCATACAATTTTTAAAATACCCAAATTTAACTGTATTGAATGCATCTTACTACGAGAAAAGTCTGTATTTAAACCATATAAAAATTGTATACCATAAATATAATGAAATCAAAGGTCATCAAATCAATGAGTGATTTTGCCAACCCACTATCCATGCCCATGGATAAGGACAAACAAATGGCTGAGACATCTACAGTGGGTACTTGAGTAGCAAGTCCAAATACGACCCTCAGTGATCAGCCTAGAGCATTTTAGATTCATCCCAGTGCCTTAGTTATAAAATGGTCCATCCTCAGGAAAACTAGAAGTCATAGACAATTCCTTAAAGGCCATAAAAGAGTGCAGTCACATACATTTATATATTTAAGGAACAGGTTAAAAGTGACATCAGGATAATGTTCTTGCCTTACTCAACCCTGCCAGTGTATTTCATCTTTGCAATAGTAAGTCACATTTGGAACTTGACTTTAGTTCTTCTTCTCAGATAGACCTTAGAGAGATGTCATGTTAGTTTCCCAGGAGCCATCTGAAGGAATTGATCAGAGTTTCCAGCACTAAGAATCTTCCCTGAATAAATTTTTGGAAGGAAAATGAGTTGTTGTCCACTAGCACACACTAGCCTCAGCTGAGAGAAAGAATTCCATACACTATCTCATTGGATACCAAAGGAAAAAAATAGGTGTTATGATGGGATGGTCAACAGGGATATTAGGGAATGGTGGGATTTGTAATGGGTTTTTCCAGATCAGAGGTGTTGCTTTAAGAAAGCTCAAAGGAAGTGCAGATAAGATTTGACATAAAACAGAACAAGTTTCACAGAAGCTATCACATGGGATTCATCAAACCAAATGTTGACTAATGAAGATGTGAGCTTTTCCTCCCTGCAAGTCATGCAGGACACTCAATCAGAGACAGTTCCAAAAGGTGATCTCCAGTTCACCTCTCAGAAATGTCTACCTCTCTCCATTGACTCCAAAGGGAACCTAGACTGTTCTGACCAGACATGGAAATTCTGGACGTGTACTCATAGGTGAGATAGACTATTCTTTGTTTTTAAGTAGTGTCTCGTTAATGAGTGAAGACCATAAGGTTCCTTACCATGTTGTCTTTAAAGCTAAACATAATGTCTTGTCTTCTGCCTTCAAGAATGTCACATCATGAGAAAGATATCACCAGGGTCCTCTCAAAAGGAGGTTGTTTCTGTTTGATCCCATGTAAATAAAAAAATCCATGCAGTAATTACACCAACACTCTTAAATTTCTGTATCTCAAACTGAATATCAGTTCTAATTTTAGCTGTCAATAGAGAAGTTGAATGTCACCTGAAGTGACTGTCCTCCAGGAAGTCCCATAGGGAAGGATTTTTAGTTGTGTGGGATACCCAAGGAAATATATCCACCTCTATATTCAAATAACTATCTTAGCTTCTGCCCTTGCTATGACGATTTATTGCCAATCTCAACCCCAGTGTGGACAGAGACCATCTTTTCCTTTACAGCCTGAGCATACTCAGGGCTATTTTTTACTTACTGTCTCGGCAACCACATTATTCTTCAGCCTAGACAGCATTTTCCTCTCCTTCCCCCTTACTGCTCCTGATGTCTCATCCGAGAATGCTCAAGTTTTAGGGCGCACTCTGAGATGTTCTTCTTGACAGCCATGGTTTCTGTTCCCAGCAGCTCAGACAAGACCTTGGGGCTGCCTCCTTGGATTCACTTGTGCATGCCAGTAGACTCTGCCCTCATGAAGGCAATGAAATACAGATTTCTAGCAACCAGAGCTTGGGCAACTGGCTTAGTGGATTGCTAGACACTGATTCACCTCTTTTGGAAATGGATTAGTTCCAACTGGTTGAATATCTGCAGGCAAAGCTCAGTTAAATATTGCTGACATCTCACAGAAATCCTGGACCAACTTTCTATTTCAAGATTGTTCTGTCTACATAACATCTTCCCCACAGCCTGCCTTCCATTTTTTTTTATTTTTTTTCAAGGGCATTTGTCAGGAGTAAAAATTTTGATGTTTATCCTCTTCTGAAATCATGAATTCCTTCCTTTATTAGCTCACCAGAAGCTGTCCTGGAGTTCATGAGTATGCAGTGTCTCAACTGGAGACTGAGCAGCAGCAGGGGGTGAACAGCAAAAAATTGGGATTAATTTCACCTGACTTCAGCAATCTGAAAGTGGGTTGTATAGCTTAAACTAATTCTCTAAGTTCCCTGTAGAGCTATTAGAGAAAGAAGACAACACTAGATTTAATGGCCACTCAATTATATGTATCAAAGATAGCCTTTAAATGGGTAAATGTTGCATATTCATTATGTTTTTAAAGTACTGCAGAAAGTTTCTTACCTTGCAGCTGAAGACATACCATGTGTGGGCTCCTGAATGTGTGTGACAAATACATACGTGCATACGAGTTCTGTACATGTGAAAACTAGGCGTGATTCAATTTATCATATTTGGGAAAGGAAGAAGAAGAGAGAAGTCTCAATCTGTTCAGATTTGTTCAATCTTCAAAACCAATCCCAAACATCTCCATTTAAAATTTTCCACTGAAAAATAACAGATCAGATGAACAAACAAAGCAATAAATGCAACTGCACAGCACACGGGGCAATGACATTGCTCTTGCACAAGGAGTCTCTGATATTTTGACATTTGTTTTCCTCTCAAACTGGAACAAAGTCAGAATATTTAAACTTTCCTGGAGGGAAGCATTTCAGTTTAGAAAGGTCAACTTTTCATCTCAACACGAGAGATTGACATCAACAGGAGACCGATGAAATGCTTCCCTTTCACTTAACGTTATCCACTGATTCAAGCTAACATCACGGGGAAGATGTCATTTTGGGTCTCGCCTTCTGCCATGATCCCTGCGGACCCAGCTTTTTTGGCAGGGCTCCTTCTCCAACGAGGCATAGCATTTTTTGCTTTCCTTTCTTTCTTGCTCCGAATGGCCTGAGCTCAGACAATAGAACTGAGCTGCCAATATGATTTGAAATTCTCTGCCACTTGATGTTTATAAAAAACGGATTCAGTACTGGCTTATTCCCCAACTCTGGCCACCTAAGTCCTTCTGTTAACAGCAGCTGCCATCTCATAGGAGGACCAATATCCCACCGTCAAAGGGATTCCACTGTTTGATCATGGACATAAGCAATTGCACTGCCTTGAGGGATCTCCCTGGCTTCCAGCTGCCACTACAGAAGGGCACGGGTCCTTAGATCCTTTGTCCTGTCTGCTAGCCACATATGGGTTTGCTGGACAGTACAAAGTACCTCAAAACGTACTAAATGCCTACATTTTAAAAAGTCAATCCTACTGCTAGTATGAAGGGATATTGAGGAGAATCAATGAACAAGACCTGTTCTAAACAAATACAGAGAAAATTTGGTTTAGAGGTGATAAAATACAATAATCTCCACTGCCACTGCGTAGATCGGTTGTGGCTAGTATCATTCTCCATCATACTTCAGTAAATAATCTATTTTTCTTTTTATAGACTCAGATGGATACCCCAAGGAAAACTGGGAAACTTTGATGACTTACTGAAGTCCTGGAATGAAGAAAAAACATAATTTCCCCCTCTGAACCTGCAAATGGACAAGTATAAAATATGAAGAAGTAATCAATGAAGTGAAAAACCTATAAAGATTGTTATGGAAATGATCCCCTGCTGCTGTAGACGAATAGGATAATTTTAAATCAAATTACATTGTAAAATCCAATCTGACACCATGAAATGAGCAGATTGGACTGCTGTATAGATATATATATATAGATTTAAGAACAAAGAGGCCTCAAGATATCACCTATTCTACTTCCTTATCTGAAGCTGAGAACAATCCTTTTTCAGCTTTCCTCAACATTTTTATTTGGTCTTTCTCCATAACAACCAAAAAGGTAAATACTACTTATTCCTTAGGCCACAGTAGATGCACTTCTATAGCTGAGAACATCAAACATTGTCTCTCAATGAGGATTGCAGGAGGAAAATTTCAGATAAAGAAAAAAGAGAAGAAACCATCCTCCACAGGCTCAGATACGACAGCAAGAGTCCAGACCTTCCAATGCAATGAACAGCTTCATTCTTTACACAATTCCTATGCATAGAAATCAGAAGAACCTGCTGCCAAAGACATTTCCTTGAAAACTATTTCAATTCAAAGCTCTCATCTCCTCAAGAGATGGAACCTCATTGTTCATGTCTATACATGTGCTGAAAGAGCAAGGATCTCTGAACTGAAATGTTATTATCAAATGAAATTCTGCTTGCCACTCTCTGCTACTTAACTAACACTATATATAGCTAAAAAAAGGTTTTTAATAGGCAAGCTGGAAAATGTTCCTAAACTGAAAGTACCTAAAATCCTGGCAAAAATTAAATGTTCCAAAGACTAGTGTGTTTCTTTTCTTCCCTTTTTCCGTTCTGCTCCCTTATTCTTATGCTTGGCTGAGTAACGTTGTTGAAATATGTGAGAGCCAACTTCCACCGTTTCCTCATGCTGAAAAAAAAAAAAAAAGACGTTTATAGGGTGTAACCATGCAGGAATTTCGGTGTATTTCATAGATAGTCTTAAGGAACTCTTGTTTGTGGAAGCATAGCTTTAGCTAAAGGGGTATGGTAATGTCTGCCAATATTATTTTCTGTCTGCAGAAAATAAGATTAAGTGTAACCTCATCTTATAATTTTCTATAGCTGAAAAAAGAAGAAGCTTTGAGAGAAATATTAAAGATGCTTGCATTTAACTGGCAGTGGAAAATCTATTTTCTATTTCACCTGAGTTATCTTGTAGTGCTTCCATTTCCTTTAAATGGAAGAATAAAAAGCCTACATCTTTATCAAAGTGTGTTCTCAACCTACAAACACATGCAGAAAATGTTCTGATATTTGATTATTTTTAGCAAAGGCTTTTAAAAGTAGTGAGAAACTTTAAAAAAAAAAGCTCAAAGGACAATCAGAAGTGGTCATTATCTCTCAGAATCCCATTTTAAAGAAAACTCTTTTGTCAGTATGCATAATTTGTTGGTAAAATCTTACCCTTTTAATTGATAATTAACTATTTCTCATATCCAATGAAGAAGAGAGAATTCTTGCCTTCTTTTACAGTACAGAGGATATATTTTAAGATGATATATTTTAAGCTTGTAGGCTACTATGGGCAAATGACTGGAACTGTTCCTGGAAGACTGAAAGTTCCAAATGTTTTGGAACTTTTCTAGTAAGGCATTTAGAGTTTCTTTGTTTAAAAAAAAAAAAAAAAAAAAAAAGTAACTCTTTTGAAATGGAAAAAGCTGATGCAAGTGTATTAATGGAATTTTATTTGGGGAAAGTCCTATTGGATTGAGAGGGCATTTTTGCTCAGGATCAGTGAGCTGAGCTCCTAATATAGCTGATCAAGGCACTCACACGAGACACTGAAGTCCAAATCTATGTTTTAACAGAGGAAAGAACCAAGATTTAACATACAGTCCTCTCCAGGCTGTCACTTACTGTTGAAAACAGATTTTTCTTTGATTCTGACAAAAAAATGTAACTCATCTTTGCCTTCTTCTTGTGCAGAATATGTATTTATGCATACATACATATATATGTAGAGATATATATAATATATAAAATAAAACATATTTTAAAATAATAAAAATATGAAAAAGTGCACAGGTAAGTGCACAGGCACACACAGACACACAAAGACACACACAGAGTTATTCCCACTGCAGGAAAGAAGCTTGGATTAGTAATGCAGGTCGTGAGAAAGCCCGTACATTCTCCACAAATTTATAATATTTCCTCCTGTTTCTGTGCATTAAGTGCTAACAGGTCCCCGCTTCGGTTTCGTCCTTGAACAAAGTTATGAGTGGTGTGAAAATAACTCCTCAAGCACAAATGGAAAAGCTATAAATAAAAGAAAGGAACATATTGGGAGTAGGGATGGGGTTTTGGAGGTTCTGCTTGCTTTTGGAGGAACTCACTTTTATTAAGCCTAGTTTGAAGCGATAAGAACGACTAAAAGACATAATAGACAAGTGGATCAGGCTGTTCTGATGTAGTAATTCAACTGAGAAATAAGCCGCTGTCTCAATAAATAAAAAAAAAAATGCCTGCAGAGCTGTCCAGCAGATGCTTCCCAAGCCATTTATAGTCCTAGAAAGACCAGATAGGTCCTGGGAAACACATGAAACTTCTCCTTTGGAAAGTCCTACCCAGCTCACAGGTGTATGTCAATACATGCAGAAATATGTCTGCACTTTCAGACTGCCAGCTTTTTCAATATAAACATTTCCAAATAATGTGTAACATAATGATTTTGTAATATTTTTGGCTATTTTTGTAATTTATTTTGGCTAAAGAAGCCCAGTAACTTGTTCATCCACCACAGTTCTAACTTTCCCAATTAGAAGACAATAAAAGAGTATGAGATGAACCAATTTTCTATCTGCCTCTCTATCTCAGAAGGATAGCTAGATCTTTAATTGAAAAAAAAAAAAAAAAGACTTTGAAAATGTGCCCTAAATACTGAACAGACAGGAAGCCACAAAGTGAAAGGGAATTTCCAGATGGAGATGGTAACTTTAACAAAACTGATCATACAGAGCTTTGTCTAGTCCATTTACTCTGTGGAAATCCAGAAGACTAGATTTCCATTCCTGATCTACACCACCACCTATTCTTGGGTAACTGGTCTAGTTTAACTGAGTCATCTCGGAACTTGGTTCAATGGAAGGATGGGTCAAAGGTATTTCCAAAAGTTGACTCAGCTCAATGTAGGATGAGCTACTGCTAGTTTGACAAGGTCACCCAAACTCCCACCTTTCCAAGGAGCAGGGATCCATGGACTAAGCATAAAAATTTATAGTGCAGTTGTCTACATATGAGCTGGTCACCCAGGGTTCCCTCCACAGTCATCACAGACTTGATTTCTATTAGCCCATTTTTTCTCATACTCACAAGCTGTCAAGTAAAATGAACCAGTGAAACCATAGCCTTAACTTCCTTCTCTAATCCCTGGAACAATATCAGAGCCTTCACAGGCTGATCTACACGTCTTAAGTGTCTAAGAATTGTCCTTGGGAAGCTTCTGTGCACCTAACATAAGCTTGGGCACTTAAACTACCTAGCATATTTCTATGAAGCTCAAGTAGAAAAGGATGCATTCCACCCTAAGCAATTTGATATAAGTTCCATAAAGAATCTCTTATCATGCTTTAAACTTTAGTAGCAACAATTTTGAATTAAAAAAAAAAAAATTGCCAAAAAAATAAAAAATAAAAGAAAGAAAGGACCCCAAAAGTACAGTGAGTGTCAGGTCTCTAAGTTTCTCTATACTTTTATTTCTAGATAGCCTCCTAGCTCAGGAACTGAACAGTGAAGCAATGGTAGTGTCTTAGACATCATAGAGTCTCATCAGGTTCCAGCACAGAACAAAGGGACACAGGGATATTTTTTTAGTAAGAATAAAATATAATAAGGTACCTGAGAGGAAGGAAGGGAGAGTGGGAGGGGAGGAAAGGAGGGAAAGGAGATATTTACTGAAAGGTTAAAGTATATAATTCTGCACAGTTTTAGGACCCAGCTAGTGGAAATTCCTATTGCAAAGAACAAAGACAGTCTTCAGACCTAAGCATGAAGCTTGCAGTCACAAATCTGAGGTACAGTCATTTACTTTGCTGCAACTTCTTATCTGATGTTTAGCAGATTGCTGCCCTATTAAAAGGTTGTTTTTTCTTTCCTTTCTCATATGCCCATATTGTTTCATTGCAAAGTACATGAGGTGACCCTAATTCCCTATTGCTATGTGTTTTTTTCTCATATACCGTTTTCCCATTGCTCCAGAGCCATTCTTTTACAACATCAATATTATTATGAATTCTCTTTCCAGTCATCCCTTTCCAAACTTAGTGTAATACTTATTTCTTAAATGTTGAAGTTATTAAGGAGAATATTAAATACTCCACATCCCAAGAAGTCTATTTATTCTTCCTCCTTGTCTTCCTCCAGAGTAAAATATTTAAGAAGACATAAATTAAAGATCTACCACTGATTTAGACTCTTGAGTAAGATTCATATGCCCTAAGATGGGTATGTAAAAGATGTGAAAAATCCTGAGTTAGTAAATTTAGTCTTTTGTTACAGTCAGAGTGGAGAAAGGGACACCTGCAGGACTTAATTTGTCCCATTATAAGACAGATATCTAAGACGGGTGAGATGAATTTCCCTGTGGAAAAAGCTTAATTTATATCAGGATGAATGGCTGAGATTTGGTACCTAACATGCATTTAAGGTAGAGAAGATAAATCCTAACATATATTTTCTTAAAACAGTTTCTGAGACAGTGCCAAATTCTTAGTCAAAACCAAGGCACAACACATTCTCTGATTACTTCCTTACCCCCAAGTCAAAATTTAAGACAGTGTTTTAACATGTTTTGTTTTTGACTAATTTTCTTCCTCATCACCATCATAGTACATCATATGAAGATAGGTGGTTTATTTCTACATCCCTCTTCTCTGCTTCTTGGCTGAGATTTTATTTCCTTCCCTATATTCCTATAACTAATTGGTTTAGCTGATTCATTAGTACTCAATGGGCAATCATATCATGGCCAGCTATTGCCCATATCTAATTTCTTGGCGTATTTTTTTACCTAACTGTATTTTACTCCCTCCTGATCCCCAAGACAAATATATGTGTATATATATATATGTATATATACACAAGACTTCTCATTAAAACTTGCAGCAATTTTACTGTGTAAATTATGTTTAAAAAAATGATCCCAAATATTTGATTTCTTCTTTGTTTTAGTTTCTCATTTTCAATTAAAAATAAAATAGGGATATGGAACATCAATAAATCACAAAGAAGGAAGGAGTTTATATTCACTTCTGCAGGGACAGGCTGGATTTTATTGTATTCTGTCTAATGCTGTTACTATTATTTTTTTTAAGCTATCCAGGATTCTTTCTTTCTAGGGCTCATGTTGCAAAACAGTAGGAAAATAGCCCATGATCACATATTGCTTGAAATGATCAGATACTTAATTTACTCTGCAGTGCCTGATAATTAAAATCTGGATTTTTCTTTTTTTTTTTTTTTTTGAAATTTGCCTGATGTATGCTGTAAACATCTGCTAGAGATTACTTTTGAAAGCCGTTCATTTTGATATAGGAGGGCTTGTACGGATTAGAAGACAAGAGAATGGGAGAGAGGTCCTGTAGACTGCTCCTGGAAAAGCTCTCCACCTCCAGGTTTTCCAGGTTTTCCAGGAGGAATACTGAAGAACCACTTCCCAACTTCCTTCTCCATAATTTACACAGAGCCTTCTCCTATCTGTCACATTCTACTTCTTCAGTAACCTCTTTTCTAGGTCAAAAAGTCCAAGTCTACAGCAAGGTTATGCTGACAAACCAGCATTCAACCCAATAGCCTAAAAATTACCTTGGCTTGAAGTCGCTGACACATGTGGTCAGAGTTCTCCTGAAATGGGCTGCAATCCTATGCAGGACAAAGGTTGAAGACCTTCTTACATTGCTGGGGAACTAAAAGACATTTAATTCAGTGCAGTGAGCACAGAGACAACATCAGCTCCAGGAGGTGTCCGTGCCTGCAGCTGAGTTTATATCCATCCTTCCATCCTAAAGGAGGAAGAGTGAGATCTACAGCAGAGAGAAAAAAAAAATGGAAGAAAGCTGAGGTTGGTTGAGCTTCAAATTCAAGTTCCCTATATTCCCCACAATACACTTACATTAAGGCAAAGCTAGATTTAACAGTGGATTTTAGAGAAATGCAGCCACTTTCAGCCCCTTTGAGAAATTCCTTGGGTGCCGTGTGTTTTAAATCATGCATCAGGTATATATGACTTCCCTGACCCTTCTCCACACACTACCTTCTACCTACAGAACGCATCGTCATTGAGGTGGAAACACGCAGGTCTTCTTTACTGCTGCAAACACACACCCTGCGTGCATATACGCATATAACTCAGCACCTGCATCCAGGTGAGTCATGGGTTTAGGTTGCTCCCAGCAAGCAGCAGCCACCTAGCAAAACCTCACAAAGAGACATTTGTCATCCTCTCCTCTCCACTGGCCCTGCAGCTTTCAAGCAATCACCTTTGGACGCTTATCAGGGCTGAAACGGACTGTGAACTCCGGGGAAAGCTCAGCCTGGGGTGCCAGCACGGCACTGAGATTGCGAGGCGGGCTCATGCGTGTCCCTCACGTGCTCCCTGGATTCATTCAGCCTAGCAAGCTCTGCAGAGATAAATAGAGCTTTATGAGAGCAAGATGCTATATACTGGTTTATGCCCCCAGGAAGCAGGTTATAAACTCAGCAACAGTAAATATATATATATAATATATTATACATTATTATTATATATATGTTATATATATTTATGTTATATATTATTATTTTATTATTAATATATTGTTTTTATTTTATTATTATATTACATATTATATAATATTATATATATATTTGATACATATATATTGTATATGTATATATGTGTGTGTATATATATATATAAAATAATATGTATATATATATATTTATATATATATATATATATATACACACATCCCTCTCCATTCTCCTCTCTGGCTCAGCAAGGCTCTTTCCTGAGGCTAATGATAAAGCAACTGCAGCTTCTGCCAGCCTTGTGCACACTGGTTTCCACTGGCTTGGGGCACATTACGCTGCCCACTGCCGAGTCTGTGAGCTCTATCTCATATCTGGAATAAAACCTCGCTATTGCACACAAAGCTGGTCTTGTCCGTAGCAATTGGACACAACCAAGGTTTGCAGCTGCGACCTGCTATGGTTTTAATGCCATGGGATTGTGAGAAGCTGTCCCCCTTCGCAATGCACAGACTGTTTTAAGACATCTCACCCAGGAGCTCTTGAAAGAGCTCAAGAAATGAGTGAGGCTTGCGTTTTAGCCAGACTTCTCCAGCTGCTGTAACTCAAGGACAGTCCATCAAAGCTGCCTCTAACGATGCCAGCAAAGGATCTGGCCCCATTTATTTACATGCATGACTCCATGGTGCAGCTGGCAGCTGTAAAAGGGCTCATTTGGACGGCAGCATGGCTGGGATCAACATCACTTAAGTGATAATCTGCTAATCAGAGCTTCTCTTGTTGAAGTAATGCTCCCATCTCATCGTTCCACACTGGCAGTTTGTTTCTGTAAAGCTTGCCAAATTGTTTCGGCCCCTGGCACTCTAAGCAGGGTTTTTCTTGCTTGCTTCTGAAGTCAGGTTCTCCTCGATTCTGATCATGCTTTGGATGGCAATGCAGGGTCCAGGCAAAAGGACAGAATGATTACAACACAGATATGCAGCCAGAGATATCATGAATCTACCATAGACCTGGTGGAGGAGGGAAATTTGGGGGAAAAAAATGGGGTGAAACGTGGAGGAAATCATACATTGAGACATGCATGTCTGCCCTAGAGTGGGAATGAGGTTGTTCAGTGATGTGCAGAAATTGCTCTAACAGCTAAAATGCGATGAGCATCAGGCAAGATAACCACATGTAAAATCTGCAGAAACACCTCTCTCAACTCAGGATGTTGTTTCAAAAGAAGGTAAACCACAAAAGACTCTTTGTAGGAAGGATGAAAAGAGAACAAGCCCAACGTGACATTGGTTGCTGCTCTGCAGGGGAGAGTGAGCTGTGGTAGACGAACTGGAGATCAGTTCCTGACACAGAGAATCCCACCTGGTGAAGAGATGGGCTTGCTATGCTTAGTCTATTCCTGAGGGTAGGCTCACCTATCCACCACTTTGTCCCTAGAGCCAAACTGTGAAGGACCAGGAGAAGACAGGCTGGTGATTTCTACCCAACACAGCGATTGAGGAACCAGTGAGACTGGTGTAAGTCTAAGAGCTTAATTTCCCCATGCTGTCCTGTGGACCCTGGTCCAGCACTACTGCCAACCAGCATGTCTTCAGCTGACATTGAAACTTGTGACTCCTGCACTCCAGCACAGAGAGATTTTGTTTTCAACAACAAAGTTGGGAGCTCTGGGAACTGGTCAATCATTCCACAGAGTCCAGGCTCAGATCTCAGTTCAACAACATCAGCCCAGGCTCACATCATCAGCTCGGGTCAGCCCTATGTCAAGAAGAGCAAACAGCAAGAGGAGCTTATCTGCCTCTCTCTATCAGATCCTCTCTCTCTGGCCTGATGCAAAGCCAAGACCTTCATCTGCAGTGGAAACTGCTAGATAAAAAAAGCAGCCCTCTCTTCAGATGCACATACCTACTGAGTGAGAACAACATCTCTGACAATGTCCTCAATACATTTACCTCTTGTACGTCTTGGGTACACCTTTTCTTGAGACCATCTCTAGGATATGATCTCATATCTCTCATGAAAGGTATATCTCCCATATATCTCATATGAGATATGAGCTCATCCTCCACAACTTCATCCATTCCACTCATCCAGTTTACAGACTTGCTCAATGGCAAGGATGTTGAGGTCCCAGCCGTGGCAACCACTGGCTGCACCAATATGGGTTGTCTGCTATGGTAAAACTCCTCTACGGTAAAAAATAATATGCTCAAACCCCTCCAGTCTTACACTGGACTCGATCTGAGGCATCAAAAACAGAATCAATGGAATGGCCAAGGACTTACCCTCAAGCCCTTCATAGGGCTTTTTATTTTGATGTGACTGAGCTTTTCACTTTGGAATTTCTCCATAAGACACATACCAAATGTTTCTTTTGAGAGACAGCAAAGAAGCCACCACACAACGTGTTCACATTCATCTCATCCAAGAGGTACAAGTCCAACTTTGCCCAAACAGTAGAAGGCCTGAGGGATTCATTTCATTTTCCTCCTTCTCTTCTTTGCCCATGTCAAAGAAAAGCATTGACATCAAAACTCTTTTTTTTGCAACACATCTGATGATTATGGCCACAAATCCATGCATATCATTTGGCCTCTTGCACAAACCTGACTTGGCCAAAGCTCATTCTTGTCTACTTTGGCATTGACTTTACGTACAAAACACCAGCAATAGCAAATGGAAACAGAACAAGAAAGGCCAGCTCTCTTTCAGTGACATTCGATCATTGGACCGGCTTCTTACACAACGTGGGATTTTTGCAGAGTGGCTGCCAACTCCTCTTTTGCCAGACTTTCCCCTCCTGTGATCAGTGACTTTCGGTAGTGTCAGCAGTGCATATTTACCCTAACCTGGGTGACCCAGGGGAGAAGGGACAGGAGATTTTTCATCTAGGATGGGACTTGAGCTCGTGCAGAGAGGAAGTATTCACACAGCTGGGAAAAAAACAATCCAAGGAGACAAGAATTTTATTATGAAACTGTACGAATGTTAGTTACAAGATAGGATCTCTTCACAATAGAAATCATTTCTGGCCAAATCCTTAAATATTTTAAAATGAAGTATTTGAGTAAAACATCTAGAAGTATCAGTAGAAGAATCTAACAGTTTCAGGGAGTTTTTATGTAAGCCAGAGAAACTGAATCCAACCTCCATCATCCCCAATGTCTCCTTAAAAAAGATGCAATATATAGGCTTTTTTTACGGCTGCATTCCTTCTTAGTTCTTTATATACAGGTACATGGATACAATCTAAGAGAAAAACTAAACAAAGTGTAGGTGTCTAGATTATTTTTCTTGGCAGGACTACCAACCTGTAAAAGATGTAGCAAGGAGAAAGGAGTCCTTTTCCTATGGTGGGAATAGGTCATCCTCCACGGTCCAAGCAGGGGGCTCATAAACTGTCATTTGTTATCCCAAACAAAAGCAGGCACCCCAGCATGCAGAATAAATCATCTCCCCTCCAAAATTCCATAGAGAGCAGGAGGACCTTCTCATAACCAAGACGAAGAAAACACGCAGCATCTGTGAATGAGGCAGAATAAAAAAAAAAAGGTTTTCCTGGATATCTGGTGCTGATCTGCTCCAAAATGAAGTACAGGAGTGGACTCACAGCCCAGGGACCTGTTCTCCACCCACAGAGGCAGCCACCAAAGGCAGAGGTGGAAAGGTTGTATGTGACATGGGGACATCAAGGGCGGACAGGGGATAGCAACGTGTTCAGACTCTTTATATCCAAGTTCTTAGAGAAAGAAGAGAGAAAGTGTGATCTAAGACAAGGGAATAACTTCTGCATAAGCAACAGTGAAGCAAGCTGGACTTTCACAAGGATGGAAAATGATGGAGGAGCAGCACAGCAGCAATCGATGGACTCCTGAATGGCCAGGAGAGGGTGATAAGGGACTGGTTGCTCCTTGTGTTTTTTATTCCAGCACAGGGACTAGAAAGTTATCAGGTAAGTTGGCTGCTTCCAAGTCCAGCACAAATAAAAGGACGGAGCTCTTCACATGGACATGGCTACACTGTGGAACATGCGGATCTTGGGGATGCTCAGGAGACAACACTGAGCTGCAGATCACTTGGTCAGTATAGGAGAAGAGATGGCAGAAGCACCACCATAACTTTATTTTCTTCCCAAAGCATGCACCACCACGCTCTCTCACTAAACTGAATGGCTCCATAACCTTGATGAGCCCTTAAAAATACTTTTGCATTCTTCCTGCTCTTCTCACTGTGGTCCAGCTTGCCTTAAATATTTATAATCCATAGAATTGCGAACCAATTTCCCCCTTTTCTTCTGGTGTGCCCTTGTGAACATCACAGGTTCCCAGGATGCAGCTGAAAGAGGGATGGGAACCAGAAAGGTTGTCACAGTGGGGTATGGCCCTCTATATCTAAAGCCACTTTTAGGTTCATCTGCAATGTGTCTGAGCCTCATTCCTTCAAAGGAGAGCCATAGCTGTTGCCCTTTCCATCCTCCTAGGATAGCCAAGAAGAGAATAGTCAGAAGGAGAGGAATTGGGCCCTGACTACTACATTTGCCCAGAGGACAGCATTAGCTCTAGGGCCTCCCGGGTCATGGGTTTGTTTTGCTTGAGGAAAATGGGAATGGAGGAAAACATGCCCCACAGTCACAGTGACTATGAGAGCGAGAAATGGCCAGAGTCAGGTTTCCTTGCCGAGCTTCTTGGGCAGCCTATAAACCAGAGAGGGAAGAAGGGAACAATTTCCTTCTTGTGCAGCTTCAGCGGTTTGGTGGTATCTGCCTTTAATCATTAAAAGATATAGAGGAGGGGGGAGAAAGACCAGCCTAGAGGCATCCCTGTTCCTGTCCCGCACTCCGCACATGGAGTGTATGCATGTATATATATTATTCATATATATATATTTTTTTTAATCTCAGAAAGACTATGGAGCCCTGAGAAAATATTTGTTCCATCTATACCATATTTAAACACATGCAGATGCTGGGGCTTCCCCAAGGGGCACAGAATCCCCCACACTCGATACCTCCAGCCGAGTGCAGAAGGGAGCCAAGCCCCCCAAAACAAAACCCAGACAGAGGTGAAAACACTCACACCAGGGTCCCCTGAGGAACCATTCTTAAAAGAAAATAATCCATCCTCCTTTTTGCCCTCTCCTCCCCAATAAACAGCTCCAGTGCGAATGTTTGCATCCACAGTGCAGAAATATCCTTACAAATATTTCATGTATGAGGAGGGGGACGGGGAGCTCTATGTTTTTTACCACTTCTCTTAGGGGTGTTCTTCCCGTCTCAAAAAAAGCTCCCCCCGCTATTCCTAGTGCTGCCCACACCCCAGCCCCCCACCCCATTTAGGAGACGGAGATGGGAAGGAAAGAGAGGTGGGAAAAAGAGGGTGGGAATAAGGGGATGGGAAAGGGGGTGGGATGGAGTGGGAGGGCTCACCCCGTGCTTCCCCAGCCCGCCGGTCACAGGGTGGGTAGGGGAAACCAATGGGGTCCTGCCCGGGGCGGGAGGTTACAGCTACCCCCGCCCTCGCCCCTCACGGAAGGAGGAGGAGGAGGAGGAAAAGGAGGAGGAAGAGAAGATTGCATCAAGAGCTGAGCTTTTTTTTTTTTTTTTTTTTTTTTTTTTACCCTCTCTCTCTCTTACAGGAAGCCCTACTCTACCTTAGCCTTGGAAAGAGCCCCTTTTCATAAAATTAGCTGAAGGCACCTATTCACAGCCACGGGGCTGTGAAAAAAAAAAAAAAAAAGTAACAAACCGACTGTTGAGTTTTTCTCTCTTTCTCTCTCTCTCTTTTTTTCTTAGCTCAAGAAAAAAATAAAGAGAGAAAGAGAGAAAGAAGAAAAGAAAGAAGGAAAGAAAGACAGAAATGCGCACAGCTCCACTCTGCGAAAACTTGATGTTTTTACCGCTTGCTGTCTGACCGGCGTAGAGATGGGGGCTTTGTTTTGGTTTACTTTTTCTCTGCTATTTTTTTTGCCTGTTTGTTTTTGTGTTATTTTTATTATTATTATCATTTTCCCCCTCCTTACAACCCATTCGGCTCCTTCTAAATCACAACCGCGCGGCAGAAATCCGCTGCTTCTGCAAGAAAAACAGAGGGAAAAAGAAAAAAATAAATAAATAAATGAAGACGAAGAAGCAGGAGAAACCCGAGGCGAGCGAAGGGTTTGATTCGCAGAGTTCCCCCATGAGTCAGACCTCAGCCCAGCGCGGCGGCTGCGCGTTTTGCGCGCGTGTCGCGCCGCTGTCACGGCTCCCAGCCCCCCCACCACAACACTCCTCCCACGGGAAAAAAAAAATAATAACAATAATAATAAATACATAAAATAAAATAAAAATAAGCCGTGATGGAGCTGCTTGAGACTTCTAGAGACCCCACTGTCTTTCCCCTTCCACCTCCCTCATAGAAAGCCTGGCTGGAGGTGGGAGGTTGAAGCGAGGCGGGGGGGGGTCTTGTCTTTTTATTTTGCCTTGCGTTTTTTTTTTTTTTTTTTATGAATGAAACCGGAGTAATAGCGTGGCCGTGAAACTGTCAAACTAGGCAGTTTCAGGAAGTTTATTTCTTGTTTTTTGGTGTCTTTTTTTTTTGGAGGGGGGAGCTTAATCGGGATACTGCTGTCCCCCAAAACCGGCAACTAGACCCCCCCAAACCCCTTTAGACTCCCACGCCCCCCGAGAGTGTTATATATACTTTTTGCCCCCCCACCTCTAGTCTCCCCCCCCCCAAAATCAAGCCATGCTGCTACCTCCTTTCTGTAAGCGGCGCTTTCCCTCCGCGGGTTTCGCTGACACTGGCGCTGGGGACAAGGACCGTGTGTGTCTGTGCGCGCGTTTAAGGGCGAATGGAAACGCGAGGATTTCACAAAATTCCGTGGAGTAAGTGAAAGAGCTTTTTTATATATCTTTTTCCTTAAAAAAAAAAAAAATAAAATAAAAAAATAAAAAAAAGCGAGAAACTTAAACTCCTCAAACCGGGCGGCAGGAGCGGGGGGGTGGCGG